>VOMN01118761.1:0-112130 GCA_014899125.1 Orchestia grillus | reverse complement strand
TGGTGACTATGTTGAAGACTAAATAAATATATTTTGGACAAGGATTTTCACTTTATTTCAAATTGAAAAAATGGACAGAACTTCTATTACAACCTGATACTACAATGAACTCGATACAAATACAGAATGTATTATATAATATAAAAATATTATATAATACATACTGTAACAAAGTCAAAGAAAACTATACGTTTTCACCCCCAATGTAGTTAAGCATGGTTAACGCAAGACGCAAGAAGGGCGTTTACAAGAGCGAACGTGTCGGATATGAACAAGTTCAGAGATCAAGGCAAGATCAGGAAAAAAGTTCACCTAAAGAACCGAAGACTTACAAAATCTCATAAGCGTGATAAGTGAAAAATTTCTCCTTCTGCAATCACACCTTTCTCTAACAGCTACCTGTGCGATGAAGGCACAAAACATACAGAAATCTAGATTAACAGGAAATTTTAGCGCTAAATATTATGACTTGAACAACTGAACAAGTTTCAAATCTTAGTTGTGCAGCAACCAGTGGGGGTCAAGTCAATTGAGGTACAGTAGAGCCGGAGAACATCACACTTTCGCCCAATGTAATCCTCTCCAGCCGTCTTGCTGTTCCTCATGCGAGTGCCACCTCATAGCTTTGAACACCAACGTAAACTGAGGGTATAACCTTTCTACAAAACAAGCCTAAAAGTTGTCTCAAAATAAATCCGTACCCTAGGGCACTGATAAATTATTTACGATAGCTTTGCTGACTTGTCGGAATCACTTTTGTAACCAATGCCTGCAACTACACTCTTGTCTTTTCTATATACTTAATTGTAGCTGACTGAGGTGACAATTTACTAGTTTCAGTTCTCTGAGCAGTTAATTAAAAATAAGTTTTTCGTACACAAAAAACTTCATGTTCACGTTCAACATTGTACACAGCGTAGGGATCACGTGCAACTGTTAAATAATAAAGAAAGTAAAGGCGAACAGAAAAATAAAAATAATTGTATTTGGCTGGGTACGTACTGACTTGATGGCTAAATTTAAGATAAAAATAAGCACTACAACTGAGTATTTGAATAATTTACAAAGGAGATACATTGAATAAGCAATACAGCACACGTGAAATCAGTAAATCTACATAGCGAAGCTCTACAGCATTGAAGGTGTGACAAACCTGCCCTGGCACTCCCGCGCGCATCCAAAAACAGCTGCACAATGGACGACAGAGAAGGGCACTGATTCAAAAATAGGAATCGATCCACAACAACTAAAATTTGATCGAATGCCAGAAATAGATCGAGCACTGACGCGGCACCTTTGGACGAAGCAAAGAAGACAATGGTTGCCACGAAGCGAATGCACTCGACTTGTGTTTTTAGAGAGGGGATGCTGCGGGAAAAAACATACCGGAATATTCAGGCACACGTTGCATGAAAACTCTCAACGGAGAAGGGATAAATTCATTCAAACTAAGAACTTGTGTAGGTGGCACGTCTATTTTCAGACACAAAAAACTTGGGTATCAAAAGGGGAAGGAAAGATTGCACAAACATTTGAATATGAAGTATTGAAAAATCTCGAAATTGTTCCGGCCAACAACGTTTTTCAAAACAACGACAATGTTACAGCAAATTTTATAGTATTTAATGAATAAAAATGTAAAAAACCGTTCAAAAACCCACGCAAACAGTAGGAAAACGTGAGACATTTTTCGTATGGACTATGAACAACACACTAATAAGCCGAATAATTAGAAATTAAATTCTCAAAAACAATTTCAACAAACTTAAATATCAAAAAACAAAGAGTACAGTCACACAGAGCTTAAGTGAAAAAATAAGTCCACATAAAACACAGAGGAAATTTATCAAACGA
The DNA here is from genome assembly GCA_014899125.1 of Orchestia grillus. Taxonomy (NCBI): domain Eukaryota; kingdom Metazoa; phylum Arthropoda; class Malacostraca; order Amphipoda; family Talitridae; genus Orchestia; species Orchestia grillus. Next base: position 110,276 of record VOMN01118761.1, on the reverse strand, counting down.
CACAAACTCAATATCAGCAACATGTTTACAAGGTGAGCACCGGGTACGAGCGTAGAGCTAAATAAAGAAGGTAACCGGATAAACTCAACCTTTTTGGTCGCGGGATCAATAATTTTGGCCGCCTATGCGCATATACCGCCGCCGATGCAGCTCTTTTCACTACCTCAAACGCAGTATTCGCCGCGAAGATGACTGATTCGATGAATCGTTTCATAGCGCTTCCCAAACTTTACACATTTATGAAAAAAAGTTCAATGAAATTGGAAAAAAATCCCGAGCGAGACCGTGTCGTAAATCGAGTACTTTGATGCATATATTACCTTCTGTGTATGTGGGAAACCGTTGTGCAATATATTGAATATATATTACAGAATGGGTATGTGCGTTTGTTGTCACTCAGCCGACATTAAGAACATAAAGCCGTCGCGCAATCATTAAAACTTAACATGTATTAAAATGTAAAATTTGGTGACAGATGCAATAGAAGTATAGTTAGTTCTCTTGGTTCACTTGTTAAGAAGTCAAGAATTTTTTATTTTGAAAAAAACAATATTGAACCAGACGAAAGGATGTCTGGAAAAGTTCCTGACTTATTCCACATCCCTAAGTCAGGAACACTCATTTTTAATTTTTCTACACTCAGAGCACTTTAAAATATGTATTATCCTACAACAGATATTTTTGTAGAAGCATTCCAAACACTTCGTCGTTCGTGAAGGGATGTTTCACAACTGTTTTGAACATTCAAGTTTCTCAAGTAATTTTTTTCGTATTGTCTGATCACTTAAACATTTGTTTACCTCTTCGAGCAGAAGTCGAATTCTATCAATGGACACGATTAATAATGCACTTACCTCATTGATGAATATTCTTTGAAACACGTTTCCAATAATATTGCTTTAGCCCACTACAAAACTTAACGGTTAACGTCTCGAGTCAATTTTAGTCAGTCTCAGCGTTAATTGCTACAATTGAAAGTAAATATTTATACAGTAAATCCCTTGTGAAACTTTTCATCCACTCAGCTGACGGTTTGACCTTGTAGTTTAAAATGGGAATTTGCAGGCGATATCTTCATTGCGAAGAAATAATCTTTGCGCACTTTAAAATATAAAGGTTATAAGTTTATATATTTTCACCTTTAATTTTTTTAGCCGCCCGCTGATGCATCATTACCTCATTGTGGCGGCGATAATTATGCTCCGTAATAGCCGCTAAAAGTGTCTTAGGGGCGCATAAGGCGGCTATACATGATCGTCTTGGTAACGATAAGTATGCATAAATATGCACGCAAAGAGGAGCAACGGAGACATGATTATCGATGCGGCAGCGAAAAAGTTGGACTGAGAAACGTTCGAAAAAGAGACGCAACAAAAACAGGACAAAAAACAGCAGCGACACCTGTACCGACAGGAGAATAACTTGCCCACTACCTCTCGGAACAGAACGCGGCCGGCCAATTGTGACTACTGTGAACGGGACCCAACTTCCTTACGATGGGCGAACGCTCGGCTAGACTGCGCTGACGCTAAAAAAAACCGTTTTCAATTACGCGTAAGAAAACTGAACGCGCTAACCTAGACAGCCTGGCAAGCACAGGCTGCGCAGGCAATTGGGAAATGCTGAAACTTTTCGAGCGAGCTACGGAGATTGTATTACACTGAGGAGACAGGTAGAATGATAGAAATAGATTGAAAAGGACGAGCCAAGCACTCCTGTTAGACTGGGAGGGCTTTTCCACAATCGTACGAGACTCATGGGACGTATTCTAGCAACACTGTTATGACTGCCATGACATTCTAGGATTCGTTTCAGATTTTACGGATGATCTAGCAATTACTTTCATCAGAAAAATAGCTTCTGGACATTGTGTAAGTAATTATTGAAATATCGAACTAAAAAGTCCATATTCTACAGACCGTCAACAATCGAGGTGACGGCTTACACTAGAAAAACGGGCAGCAATACAGATTTCCCATCTTCAAACATTTGTGAATCTATATCCAGCCAAAAATCAAGGTCCGTTGAACGGCATCATATTTAGGAGTTCTCTAGAATATGTATATAATGTAGAACTTTTCCTTGTGCTTGCAGGCTTACCTTCAGATGCTGCAACAACAGTGGCGAGTAGTCACTGAAACTATCCTCACAGAAATTTCAAATGCTGAAGCTGAAACTTCAGATGCTGATGCTAAAATATTAGATGCTGGAGTTGAAATTTTGGATACTGAAGCTAAAATATCAGATGCTGAAGCTAAAATATCATATGCTGAAGCTGAAATATCAGACGCTGCTGCAATTACGGCGAGTCGCTCAGAGAATCCTCACAGAAAGTTTGGAAGGATCCTGAGAAGGGCAAGACACTGGCGCTGTTTTTGCCACAAGCTTAAAAAATGTTACTGGACACACAAGGCTGAAAATGTGAACAAAACTTTCTTTTCAGATCTTCCTTCCAACTCAAATTTGTTGATTTTATCATCTTTCATACCATGCCAGAATTTGGAAGCAGTATGTATATAATGTAAGAACTATATATTTTAAGATCAAGTTAACATGGTGCGTCGAGGTCTCCTCGTACACGAAGAAATATTTAAAACAAGCTACACAAAATTAAATATTAATAATCATCAAAATATATCCGTAATAACCGTCAAGAAACAACCGTTTTTCCTCATAATTCGCTCCCAAATGATCACATCAGTATTCATTGAAATCATAATGAAAAACTTGTTGGGTAAGTTTACACAAGAGAACCATTCCTCTTCAGAGAAATGCCACATCCTCAAATTTAAATTCAGCTCAAGACGGATAACTATTCTCGTCCCAAGTCCGTTTTCAACTGTTCACTTCGCTCAAAGAAAACGTTTCTCTGCCCAGCAAGAAATTTGACCGTTAGTCTGCGGAGACCAAACGCCTAACGTCGCAGACAGTAAAAACTCCGTAATGAAAGCTTCTCGTTCTTGAGTTTATTTAGACAGTAATAATTTATTTTGTCTGCTTTAAATGTCCTCACAAAGTTTGCATATGGGATATTATCCAAAACCGTATGAAACTCATTATTTAAAGTTTCAAATATTTTGTATCAGACTGATTTTTCAGTATTTGTACCCTACAAAACTAGGAATAAAAATACAACTGTGCAGTGCCATATCCTCAGTGCTTTAGCTACTTCTGAAAACCCGTTTCATAGTTCAGCATCTCTTTTTGACTTTATTTCAACGCACATACCTACTATATGTAGCAACTATTTGTCGTTTCGATGCTTGGAAGAATATCGTTCCTTTCATCTTACGAAGCACAATAATCAGCAGAAAACCTACTAGCAACGTCACCATCAACATTATTCGCACTTGTTTCAACCACTTGATGCATACTGTACTCAAAATCAAAATTGAAATTTTTCAAGTGAACAAAAAGGTAAAGAACAAAGCGTTGATGCGCTCACGGTTACATTCTAGCGTTAAGAAAAGTTGCTTAACAATTGCGAGGGTCTTGGCTCATTGAGGAACCAACGAGAGGAGACCATGCAACTGTAAATACTAGTCAAGCAACGCGTGGTGGCGTGCCAATACCGCGGTGCTTAGCTTGGAGCAACATTCAATTGGCGCCAATACAGAGCAGAGAACGTACAAAAATATTAGGATCCCTGGACGCTAGGGGGAATGACACGAAAATGAAACCTCAGGAGCGACTGAGTGATTTCAACATAGGAAGATTTCAAGAAACACCGATATACAGAGGGGTCCAAAATCTTGTACTCCCTGGTTATAATTAAAAAAAATCGAAACAAGAGGCCTGCGCTTGCGCGCAAATTGCCAGCGAGCGCCACCTGCCTAAAGGGAATTTAACAGCTACACTAAACTTCCGCGTGAGATACGCGCAAGTCTTTTTGTTTGGAAATTATTGAATTTCAAAGAGTGCACACATGTTTTTAGGCCGCCCTGTAGTTACAGCATCACCAGGTCGTGAAGTCGGACGTAGCAACTGGACGGAGTGAGAACATCAGCGGCGCTGGGCTTGGTGCGGGGCTCAGGAGCAGCAGCGTCTCAACACCTCAGCCGCAGCGAGAGATGAGGCAAAAATGGAGGAAGTTGGAAGTTTCAGCATCGCCTATCGATTGTTCAATAAAAAGGAATGGATTTTTTGGTTGAATGGATATTTTGTGCTCATCCGGTACACTTCAAAAATAATGTTATCTAACTTGAAATTGATATAGTATTTTTGTACCTTCACACGCAGCAGGTAGATCAAATAATAAGTTATAACATCGCCTCAAAAACTATAATTACTAGGGCAGCGCAAAGACCGTGCCCACGCCCACAACTGTCGAAGCGTCTCAAAAACCACATGCAAAATTGCCACAGCGCTGCGGCGTCAAAAACCACACTCAATTAATACAGCGCCTAAAAACTGTACACTTTCAACTGCCACAGCACCTCCAAAACCTCACTCGCAAATGTCACAAAACCTGCTGATGAAATCCCCAATTTTGCAACGGCCTTCACGCACGACCGTGCACGAGGCGGCGCGCACGAACGCCTGCGTCAGGACGCGGGAGATGCGGCAGGCCTTCAGTAGGTCAGGCGACGCAAAAAGACGCCCAGGATTGGATCGCGCCCAGACGATGCTTAACAGAGCGGAACTGCTCTCGGTAGCCGCGCGGCCCAGATTTATAAAAATCGCTCTAAAGCAATAATTTAATTCAGGCAATATTGTCAAATTTATAGCACACTTTATATTTGCTTACTGAATTTTGTTGAGAACACTGACGTCACATCCGTTGAAGAAGAACGCAGTGAATTGTTTTCATCTGGGGAATCCCTGCTGTCCCTAATATTCGGATATCGCGGAGTCAATGAGATCAGGATGTTATTCGGAGGTCCAGGTCACAAGCTGCTGTTAACACGCTCCCCGCAATTCGGTCAACGGGTACACCAAAGAAAGACCATTTCACTGTTAAGTGAAAGACTGAACCGTGAACAATGTTAAGCAATGTTTTGTTCACGGTTCGACACACATGAGTTACTTACATTTGAAAGGAATCCTCGTAATTGAATATTAAAAAGGCTTAAAACCATTAGCCCGAGTAAAGAGAGAGAGAAAGAGAACATGAAGGAAGCCAGTCCAAGTTCAAAACGCGAAAGCGTCTCCGAATTTAAATTTAATCTAACCATGGCCCAACCTAACGCGAGGTACGTTCACACATACATACGTACACACGTCAAAGACACATACATGTGGCGCACATCTCGACCACCGTGTTAAAAACCGAAACCGTTCTGCTTCCTCTTTGTTTTCACGTTCCCCTTTTAATTCGTTAAAATTAACGATAGATTTAGCGGAGTAAATGTTTTTTTAGGACGTAAAATTTCGTATTAAGAAATGATTGCTCGTTGAAGGTGGTTGTGAAGAGAGAAGCAAGATGCATGACGCATCAGCAGCGCATTTTGTTGAGCAATAATGGAAGAGATATGTTAATAGAAGACGATTGTCACCAGCAGAGCATTGTGGCATAAATAACATAATCCTTATCAGCACTGTGGCATTAATAACATAATCCTTATCAATGTATAGCTTAAAGCTGTCTTTACACTTGCTAACGATAACATTTGTGCGGGTACATATTTACTCATTACACCTTGAATACATTCCCCTTAGAAAAATTTATATGGTTCAGAAAATATTCTCGAGCATATTATTCATACCAGCGTCGCTATAAAGATCGGGGACAGCATATACCTAATAGCAAAAATCCTTCACATCAAGTTATCACAGCCATAAGGTACATAAAACGTAAGTACACAGTATAATTCAATAATGAATTATTCACCAACTCAGAAAGCCCATCAATTGATACACATCGGTCTTTTCACAGAACGGAGTGTGAGACACATGCAAAGATCACTCAGCTGTTACAATTGAGCATCGAGAAATATGTGTGAGATCAGAAACGATCCAATCACACACGAGAGCGTGAATTACCCCGTGAACTGTGCTACGTGTGGTGAAAAAATGAATAAAATAAATACACATGCAAAGAAAATTGCTCAACGAGGGCGATTACAGACTAACAACAAAATTCTGAACGTAAATCAAATGAACCAAAGACCTTCGGAACAAGTGAGCCAAACTTCGTCCACCGCAGTGCAGATTTGTATCATTCGTAACATCAAAACGATGTAGTCATAAGATCTAGGAAGGAATTATTGCAAAAAATGTCAGAGCAATACCTAAAAAATGTTCTTTTCTTAACAATCATTAACATAATGGGTGACTAGAAAGTACTCGTGCATCGTAGATCATTAAGCTTATCTTCACATAACATCTTCAGCATATAATTTACTTTCTAAATTTTAAATGAGTGAAAATAGTTTGAACAAGCACGCAAACTGCGCGCTACGTTTGCGCTCGAAATACTTCAAGATAAACATTACAACAGCAGTCATTTCCCAGCCCTGCTGAATGACCGAGTCGCAGTGCACACAGACCACATCGGTGTCCCGTTTGTGCAAGTCACTAACCTCAACGTGTGCCTAGAGAACGTAAGACAGCGATTACACACGACGGCACTAACATGCCGAGATCAACACACATTTGAAACGTAAGACCTCATACAGAGATGAGGTCAATCATCAACGCCCATTGTGCTTGAGGGAAACGGCGCTATATGGCGTTAATTTTGATGTGGCGATCTGGACATCAAGGAGGCTCAAACGCAATGATAAATATCAGCAAGAGTGGGATAGAACTATGAAATCAAATCTGAGTATTATATTAAAAAAATCATAATGTATAATAATGTAATAATTAATAGTAATATACGTGGTATCCCAGAAAAATAATGCTCGTAGTATTGAGCATGGCACATAACGGGTTCCACTGAGATATCTTCTCACTGCACTGTGGAGAAAAGGTTAAATACAGCGATGACAGGTATGAGGTATGAAAAAGGAAGAGATAGATAGTCATGTAGTATTAGGGAGTGTGGTACGAATTAGTATATTTTTAATTAAACGAAAGCCTCACGGCCAATGCTTGAATAGGTTTGTAAAATTGGCGAACAGTTGCGAGTCAGCAAACTAAAATTGTACTACACGTAACAAAAAAGAGCACATGCTTCACTTAATGCACCTGAAAACCTCTAGTATTCAGACAAAAAGTAGACAACGTAATGGTTTCAAAAATGAACAAAAGCTTTTAACTTCACAACAGAGTAGAGATATATAATGACCTCGATCAAGGCCAGATCACTTAATCCAATTGTATTCTTCCCAGAGGTAGTGTACTAACATGAGGCGCACTCCACTCTCCAAACAGAGGAAATTATGATAACATCGCTGATGTACGACGAAACGCGTATACAGATTCTTGAGCAATTCATTCTGAACAAACAAACATTATTCTGAGTCAACAATGCCAGAAGGACATCCACGAGTTAGGGAGGAATACTGTACATAGCACAGTGCGTACGTACATCAGCGAGTTAGGAAGGAATACTGTACATAGCGCGTACGTACACCGCGCAGTGTAGGGGTAAGTAACATGAGCGGTAAGAGAGCTGTAGGAAGAAGACCACCATGTGAGAGGGAGAACGAGGTCATGAGAGTCTTGTTTACCTCACCGCTCCCAGCGCCGCACTCTCCTCTTGCACCACGCACCAACGAGGTATCGCTCCAGCCATTTGTTCTCTCATAAAAAGCTCCACTGCAATTTAACCTACAAGTATGCTATCATATTAATAGCTTGGACTACGTTTATAGCAAGAATGTGGTATTACAATGCTAATTTCACATTTGATACTCATTGATGCATGGCTCTTCGAAAGAATATGCCTATTTGAAAACCATACCTTAGGTTGGTTGACGCTTTACAAATTTCTATTATCAAGCTGGACATGCCATCTCGTCGTCCACCCGCGGTACGCATCAGCTTTGCAGCTCTATCCCTCCAATTAGTATGGGACGACCTCAATAGCACCAAGTGAAACTGACACCGGATCGCATGCTCGGTTCAGAATTAATAACAGGACGCAGTTGTTATGAGGGTCACAATACCAGAGTCTTCGAGTCGTTGGACCTACACAGGGCACAGCGTGAAGTATTTTCGCTGCATACATCAATTTCAAGCCAATTTCAAAAGAACTGAACTGATAGAAGAAAACTCGAATAACTTAGGACGAGAAAACTTCAAAAACACACAACGGATTCTCAACGGAGAACAACTATAACTGAGACGTACAATTTAGCTTCCAAGCCAAAAGACGCGAGCAAAATACAAAAACCTAATAGGATGACGAACATAACTAAGAGGACTGATAAAGGACTAACTAGCAAGCCATGTACTAGGAAATAAGATGGAGGCGAAGCGAGGTCCAGAATGGCACCGGTGACGTCACGGAATATCACCACCACGCCCACCTCGTGACGACACAACCACAACCGGATCAATGCGTTACACACACATGCTGTGTACTCGGGCTCGCTGCTTCCCACAACCGGTACAGCACCTTCCTTGATGAACATGATACCCCCGTACCCCAGTCGTCGAGCACACGCATGAATGAACAAGGCTATCTGTGACGAAAATAAGTTTAGTGCCCCAATACTGACCCACGAGACGCGTGTACAGCAGCGCAGCAATACGGCTCTCGTTATGCTCGGACTGACTATGCACTTTGCAGAACGAATGTTTTTGATTAGACTGATGTCCGTTTGAGAGTTTGAACCCCTTCAGACCGGATATTTTTAATTCTAACATACGCAATAAATATGTGTATATATATATATATATTTATAAACATACAATAATACATACACTTACATGGGTGAGTGCACTGGCACTGAAAATTGATTGAAATTTACTGGCTCATCTACTCAAGTCCAACGAGCAGACGGCTGTAATTAGGCGGCCGTTCACGTTACTGGGGCACACCCTTAAAAACACTAATTTTACAAACACAATGTATACTCGGCAACAACTTCAAACGTAAATTTTTGCGCTTTCTGGCCATAATTACAACTTAGGCAAATTTACTTGACTTTTTTACGACTAGGCAAATTCAACCGCATCGGCAGTTGCCAGATTATAATGACGAATAGCAGAAGACAAAGATGATATTGCAAAGGGCAAAATTCAATGCACGAGCTCACGAACATTGAATCACGGGAGATGATATTTGTGGCCCCAAAGCTGCTGAATTTAACAACACGCAAGAGGAGGTATGGTTACAAAACGCTCGAGCGTATACACCTGAAACAATAGACCAATACATTAACGGATTCAAATGAATTTTTCAATGAGGCCCACAAATATGGAGGCGGGCAGCGAGTGCGTACACATGATAGAATGCTACCTACACATGCACGCCAGCGTCCAAACGCAGGAATAAGTTAAGAGAAACTCATCACAAATGCGTGCTGCTTTAGCGAACACCCAGAGTTATGAAAGGAGCCGTTGAGGCTCAATGGCAGCATCTCACGAGGCTCAAATTAGGAGCCGAGCATCGTCGGTCATTAGCGAGCGAGGCTTCCTCCTCACAGAGGAAAGAACAGAGACGGGTGTCTCTCGAGGAGTGTACGGCCGCACTCACATGCAAACACTTGAGCAAACACTGGACACGAGTTTGCCGACTCCTTGAAACCAAACACTGATGAGGTAATCGTTAGCCCGCGTTAGCACACACTGGTGTTCTCTAACACTTATTGTTTGGTACCCTGTAAATTTATAAATTTAGTAACTGATATTTCGCAATGTAGCTTGAGCGTTATATATTCAAGAATCTTCACGCTTGCACTATCGTATTCTATTCCACTCTCCCACCGCAGCTTAAAGTATTACTATGTTTTCGTGTTATTTTTAAGGGCAAATGAAATCAACAGGGAAGACAGACACAAATTTTGATGACCTCAAGTCAAACTCAAAATTGAATCGCACAACAAAATTTCTATTATTTTTCAAACAATTGGCTGTATATTCAAACAAAAAGAATATCAGGCGGGACCTAGTCTTTGAGGCGAGAGACGGACTAGGGAAGTAATTTTCCAAAAGACTGAATGCCTCAACGAATTTGATACAATTTTCGCATGAAGCCAGTGTGCTACGAAGACACCCACGGGAACGCGCGTTTGTAGGATTCCCATATATTTTAATTCCTAACTGTTGGAAGCCCCTTTTACGGCTGAGGAACCAAATTTTCGTTTGAGATAAACTCAACGACAGAAATGGCGAAGGTCCAGAAAAATTCTGACAAAACATGCATTAGAGTCACGTTGTCTGGCTTCAATTGATGCCTCTGCTTCCAGTAGCACTCATTGCAGCCGGCCAGAACACTTCTCACGGAATACAGAGTTCTTGTGGCAACAATATTGAGTTCCAAAAACCTACATGAAGGCTTCAAAAGCCAAAATGAAATTTTCAAATGTTTACTTGAAAGATGATAACAAATGTGGAATCTTAATTTTAAATGTCAGATGCTACGTATTTTCAACAACAAATGATGGACGACGCGTAGGGGCCTTGACTCGCCCAGTCCAAGGTGCGTTCCTTCAATTGAATATTACCTGCCCCGTGTGAAGTAAGTCTCGCCTGGCCACGCAGAAATGGACTTTCTTTTCCTTAAATACCGATACAAGGCATTTTCTTAACATCACAGTTATAAAAATGCACATTTCTCCTAAAATAATCACCCGAATAGATAATATAATAAAGATGAAAAAACCTGAAACTAAACGTTTCGTCAGAACATCTATAATTATTTGTAATTTCCTGCATCAAATTAGCTCAGAAATTTATGGAAAAAATGGCGAAAAAGTTAAGACTGGGATAGCCTGCTCGAAACACATTGAAAATTAAGACGTGCATTCATCCCCGCATAGAGGGCATTAGGAGCCAGCATCACACCGCACGGAAACGAGTGCGTTTTATAAGAAGCAAACTAAGACAGCGCGGTTGCAGGCTGGAATCAATCTAGTCGTTCCCCGGGATACGAAAGTACGTGGAATAATTTACCCTTCGCTTAGAGATGTATCACATTTTACCCTTCAACTAAGAAGGCGAGGTGAAACTCAATTAATTTCGCAGTTATACCAAGGGGGAACATTGCTAACACTCGCCACAGTGACCGACATTAAGTAGCACGAATAAGGCGCTCAGCCGTCACTTCAGGGAATTTTAGCGAGGTGCAGGCCATGACCGGCGTAGCAAACTGGCGTCCCGGTGTGAGCAGCCTAAGGATCAAATTTACTGCCTGGATTATTCCTTTTTATTCACACTCTTGAACTAAACTTGATCTAAGGACACGGCGATATCAACCCTAAGTTAACATTACTTAAACCACGTGCGTCATTCCAATTAAAAATCTCCGGCTGCTTTTGGGAAGCAGTAAATGCGATCATTATCAGCTCCCAACAAAAGCCCTCAAGTTTCGCTTGAAAACAGTTTTCGATGCCGATACCCCGCTGTTGTGGCACGCAAAAGCATTCGCTTGTATCCCTGATACACGGATACAAGACATGAACAACGGAACTGCTTGGTTTTAAATCGATTCAATCAATGGTTTCTCTCACTTCCCAAAGTGGGTTTCAACAGATGTTATTGTGATGAGCAGCCTTGTCCTGCACGGTGTGACCTTTATCGCTCTTGCATTTTTGATGCCGTAGCCCAACCTGGCTTTGCGCACACCTAAATTATCGTTGTTACATGACAGCCATCAGCTTCAAATGAAAAGAAAAACATTTGCCTGGGTTTTTCTAATAATGTCCAATTCCACTAACATTGTCAAGGACTAAGATATGGTGAATGTTACAATTTTACCAGCAATTTCACTGTACTATTACAGCATGCAACGGTGAGAACTCGAAAGTGCTTGTAGATTGAGGCACACTAATTTGGTCAACGCATAATGAAGTGAAGTTAAAATAATATCTCCAAGTTTTAAATGCACGAGGAGCAACAAAAGTGGCTTCTGTGGCGCAAAAGTACAAAGCAGATGTAAATAGCTAGAGCGCCTGGGAATTAGAATCAGCGCGAGGCACCTCCACCGCCTCACTAGATGCAGATGCCAGTTTACAGTAAGGTTGAAGCTTGGAAGTCTCGCGTGTAATTTTCACGGCTCAGGCCCTGGAAAGCGTCCCTTTTGGAAGAGACAAGAGGTCCAGCAAGCTGACAACCTGCGACAAAATGGCGGTAACGAGAAGTGTTGTCTTCATTCCAGCGGCTCTGTAAGACGCGGGGCTCCCAGCGCGAAAATTGCGCAAGAATTATTTCACCGGAGTTGAGAATACGAGGAAAAGCACAGTGGGAAGACAACATTTCGTCATTTCAAAAAGAGTAGAAGAGCAACTTAAATTCGTACTTCGGGAGAGCAACTTCGAGTTGAACCAGAATAAGAATTCTACACTAAAAAACTATACCTACCGTATTGCAAAAAATACATATCTATTCCCTAAAGACAAAGAACAGATAGATAGCCACAACACAAACGCAATTCACGTACGACACCAGAATTACCACGTACTAGACTATTGAATAACATAAAAGACTTCCTAAAGTAAACGCACCATGTCTGTACGCATGCATTCAAATAGAATTTGAAGAAACTCGTCAGAATAAACTAGCCATGATAATTATGCTAACCAGGAATGAAAATAAGTAATTACGTTAAAAGTTGCTGAAAATTAAAGGGGTACCTGTATACAAGTGACATTGATGCAACCATTAGCGCAGTTGGGTGGGGACGCAGCGGTAACAAAGGTGCAGCTCGCCTCTAGCGAAGGTTCCGAATTATTTATTAACAGAACTTCTTTGCTCTCCAGTAGTAAAAGCATGCATTGACACTTTGACTACGATTCTCCACACAGGTCAAATTACATGCCAACAAATATCTCTACTGTGAATTTAAAAATGAAGGATTTTGGCTTTACAAATTTGGTTACTCTATTAATTTTCTTTCTAATCAGAACTAGCTTATTCAATTGATGAACACAAGTTTGACGAAAACTCGAAAATTTGCATTTATACACGATAGTGCTTTGGTTACCTTAATGTATGAGCAAGTGATGATCGCGTGTACCATATATGACCCACTCCGGAGGTAAAGTGTTAATAAGAATATAAGTGAGTATTATTAGATACAAGGTTCTAATACGCTATGAAAATTTTTAATGTACTTTATCTAGTCTAATACACCGGTTATGAGAAAATAATGTTCTTTATCAAGTCTATTAATTAATACACGGGTTGTATGAATACACCCTTCGATTGAGACTGTTTCAAAAATAAATTCAATCTCATAGGATTTTTGAAGCTCATCCCACGAAAAATAGACAACGATGAACAAAACTGACAATGCCCACGGCCTCAAAATACGAGGCTCAATAAATCACGCACTCCTCTAGAAGATGTTCAAGATTTCTTCACGCCAACTGCGGCACGGGATGCGAATGTGGGTTGCCAACCGCAAGTCAGAACTGTTTGCTGACGTCACTTGCTTGTTTACACGGCAAGGACGATTAAACTTGTATTTTCCAATTCTGCAAAATTAAACTTTTCAGATCATCGATTTAATATGGGCTTGACATGAGTTTACTAGTCTCTTCTTGACCTCTCAAGGTAAAAAAGACCACTTCCACAGTGCATTCACGTGCCCGAAGCTAACAACCAAGTCATCCGAAGATTACACGTTTTCGTCACACAACAGGCAGAGAAGCGATTCAGTAGCTAGGTCAAAAAATAACGAGGCTTCTATAAAAACATGGGGTCACAGCAAACAAGGTTAAGAATAGTAAATATGCCCTTGCATTTTTTTTTTGCAAAGTACACTAGTAACAGGAGACGCATCTCAATTCTTTGTATTCCCAAATTGTGTCAATGCAAGACCTACTGGTTCCCACCTCATGACTACGTCAAGGAAATGTGCCATGCCGCCATGCCATAGGTTGAATAAGTCGGTATGATGTGCGGTACATCCCACAAGGCCACTTAGATCGTGGCCGCCAAGGAGAAGCGTTAACACAATAAAGATCGCATTTGAGTTAACGTTCGAGGTTTCAATTGGTGACATACCATCTAAATCGCTCGACCTAGCGACGCTATTGGAGGGAAATTCATAATTGATTCCACAAAACAAGAGCGCTGACCATATTTACGGTCTTGCACCATACATGTACAGAAGGTCGCATGAGGAAAATACGAAAAAAAATTTCACGGGTTTTTCCTAGGAGACGGCTAAATTTTCCTTATCAACCCTTTGGATACCCTGCAGTGCTCGAGCCTACATCGAATTTGACATCGAAACTGCGATCTTACGGATTTTAGAGAGAGATCAGCGGTGGACACAATTATTAACGTCTTACCGGGTTCGATATCTTTTCTGTGCTCAGAGCAGTCGTAGTAGTACAGTGGTGACCTTATAGATTGCAGCTCTTTAGCGACTCAGATTATGTAGCACTAAGACAGAAGGAAGTATTAGCATGGACTGTAACAAACGGAAAATCTATGCACATGATGCGTTCCCTCAAAGGATAACCTACGCATAAAAATAGCAAGCTAGGAATGAAGAAGAATAAATAAAGAAAAAAGTAGACAAAGAAGAGATACCGAAGAAAGTGTGAAAATTTAAAGAAGCAAAATGGGCACGAAAAGCGGAAGTCCCGAAGACTTTCCTATCGATAGCTGATATAACCACCACCCATCCCCCACCTCCACTCTTGCCTGAGGTCGTCGCTCAGGCGTATTTACCCATCGCATGCTGTAAATAAACTTGACTAACCTAACCCTATTGCCTACCCTATGGCCCCTGAAGGAGTCTGCGCTCAGAAGCAGCTATGATAGAAACGATCAATATTCCACTTAATTCTTTCAGAGCATGAACATACAAGCCGGTTATTTGAGGCAAATTAGATGACTCGGTAACTCGGCTGATCAGGTCCGGTAGCAGCCGCAAGCTCCCTTGAAGAAACGTGCACGGCCGGCCTCGTACGGCCTCGACATGCAGCGGAGACAACGTCAAGTGCGCGCAGGTCCGGCGGTGCAGGAGTGTGCTGAAATGACTAAATATCAGACATCTCAAGGACCCTCCTTAAAATACCAGACTTAACAATGAGCCCCACAATCTCAAGCGAGCTGCAATAATTAGGGCCGGGTATCGACTGCACCACTGCACAAAAAGAGGATGACAACCTAAGCTATTAACTAGTCTGGTATGTCGGTATAAAACTTATGTGGAGGATGAAGTTGATCAAAAAAGGACGACTACTGCAGTAAGAGACAGAATCAAGGTTTTTTCCATTCATTTCTTGCATGACATTCGCTAGAAGACACTTATTCAGATACATTCTACTTATTCGGACTTACCCGGTAAAAACGAATAGCGATGAATTCTGCACACACAAATCATAAAAGAAGTAAACGACTCACAAACAATGAATAGATGGACACCACACAAGATTTGCCAAGTAAACAAACAGCGAGCTAGACAAACATGCAACTGATGCCACGCAACGTTTGTGCACACACGTTCAAAGGCACAGTTGCTATCAGACCTAACGATTGCTGCCAGAAGACAAGTGCACGGTTGCTACTGGGAGCTATCGACCAAATTGAGGAGTAAAGAGAAAAGCAGTGGGTTCCTCTTGCCAAATAAAGACATTATTTCGGACCGTATCTGCCCTTGCACGAGTGGCAACTAAAGTCGACCGTCTCGCAAGGGCCTCTGACGGACGGCAGCCTCAAAACGTAAGGTGCTCCTCACAGCACAGCCTCACGGACTGCTGCCTTCACATGATAGTCAAATCTAGTCTACGCAGACTAGTCAACTCTAGTCTACGCATACTAGTCAACACTAGTCTACGCATACTGGTCCACTTTAATCTACGCATACTAGTCAACTCTAGTCTACGCATACTGGTCCACTTTAATCTACGCATACTAGTCAACTCTTGTCTACGTATACTATCTACTCAAGTCAACGCATACTGTCAGCTCTTGCCTTCATATATATAAGTTAACTGTTGCCAACACAAATAGGAATAAAATGTTGCCTATGTAAAATAAACTAACTGTTGACTACACAAATGTAAAGAGGGTGTTATCGACACAAATATGGTGTTGTCTGCACAAATACGAAGAGGGTGTTGTCTACACAGAAGAGAGTGTTGTCCACACCAATTTGAAGAGGGTGTTGTCCACACCAATTTGAACAGGGAGTTGCCCACACAAATTTGAACAGGGTGTTGTCCACACAAATTTGAACAGGGTGTTGTCCACACAAATTTGAACAGGGTGTTGTCCACACAAATTTGAACAGGGTGTTGTTAACACAAATATGAAAAGGATGTTGCCAACACAAATTCAAACAGGGTGTTGTCCACACAAATATAAACAGGGTGTTGTCCACACAAATATAAACAGGGTGTTGTCCACACAAATAAAAACAGGGTGTTGTCCACACAAATAGAAACAGGGTGCTGGCTACACAAACGTAAAGAGACATACGTAAATAAAAGGACGATTACATTCACCAATACAGACTATTACTTACACAAAAATATACAATTGTTAATCTACACAAATGAAATGCACAGAAAGAAACGTTGTCCTGATCATACAATATCTGCGAGACTGAGAAAATATGGAAAAATGAGATGCGAAATACAGAACCGCACTATGATAAACTAATTTTGCATTCATATAAAGTAATAAATTTCGTAATCTTTTAACGAAGGTAAACACGAGAGCTGGTGCATATAATTCAGTCCCAGGAATGTCTTCCTTCGCGAAAAGCTCACATCAGTCATGAAACTGGAAGCAAACACCGCGGTGCGCCACATCAACATTCGAATGCGTACAAAATTAACGACATTAAACTTAAAACATCAAGAAACTACCAACGAAACACTAGAGCCATTTTTGACAACTCTGGTCGACCATGGCTGTTTATCTCATTTGAGCCCGTGAACAGAATTCTCTTGGACCGAACGGCTGCTCGACCCGCCATGCCAATATCGCCTCCTTGAGTGAACAACGATAACGTTGCCACGCAGCCTCGGCACCGGACATGGATGGGTGGTAGCCAGTACGTTGTCTACCCCTGGTTAATTTAAACTTGAACGCAAACTTAACGGTCAGGTGGAACGCTCAAATCGCACGTAAATTTAACTTATAAATTACTTTAACGGACTTGAACTTCCCTTCAAAAATTTGCAAGAAAAATGAGACGTTAAGCACCTGCTAAAAATAACCCTTGTGTTTTTCCTATCATCTAAGCATTAATTCAAACACGCACACACCAAACTAAACAAAATTAATTTACAACGATAAATCAATTGAGGTCGTAATGGATTGAATTAGCTTGAAACTCAGCCGTAAAAAACAGGACGTAAAATTTTGGAATGTTCGTTTCTTTAGCACAGACCGCGACAGTCGGCAAAAAAGCAGCGTTAGCATTTCGAAAAGACGACACGAGGAAGAGAGAACGAGAAAAGAACAGCAAGATAAAACGATGAAGTATTCTGCCACATGAAACTTCGGCCTCCATACTCACTCTGCACAAAAAAAACATGCAATAGAGTACAACATTGTACAGTTCAATAAAACATACAACGATCAAATGTGGCATCACTTGCAAATGAGAAAATAATTCAATATAACACAACAGGGTATCGTACAATAAAATACACCATATAATAGAGTATAAGGCAATAAAATATAAGGCCTAACACCTGCCGTCACAAGGGCCACAAGCAGCAGGCACTGCCGGGCACCACCGCCATGCCCCCAGGAGCCGAGAGTTGTGAGCGACACGCACAGTAGCCCCGTTTCGAAGGTACACCACCTTCAGCATAATCATTCTTTATACTAGGATTGTATAACTACGAGTTATTTCCCCTTTATAAACTTGCAAGCCCATAAACATATTACTTGATCTATAATCAAAGATATGTTACGTAGGTCACTAGATAAGCACAAGACACCAACACTAACAGGCAGTCGAAATAGAATGACATTATTAAAATTGTCTCATACGTACATCACAATAGCAGGCGAACATACCAACAGTTGACAGACATGACACTAGAGCCACGTGTCATGGCAACGTCAGGAGCTGCAGAGGAGCGCAAAGTCTGCTGGTTAGAAGCAGTAAACGTTCAAGTTATTCTACTTACTTTCGCGCAGCACAAAAAACGCGAATCTCACAGAGAAACTAAAATCTTATGAAGGCGCGCTAGCAGTAGGACATAAATCATAGAATATTATTCACAAAACTACAACGCTCGTTTGCTGAGGTACACTGACTGCCAGCGGTCGCACATCACTCGCAAGACCATGTTGTTCACTTAGAACAACACCGCCAACCGCTAGCGTCGGTTGGCGAAAAGCTGAAGTGTGGGCACTGGGTCTTGAGATACTTCGTCTCTACCGCATAGGTCTTGTAGGACCTGTCGTCCAGGTCTGACTTTATGGAGTAGAAACATCTCAAATACACACGTCAATGATTTTGTAAGCAACAACCTCAGCCAACGGCATAAACTTACTAGAACCAAGGGCCCGCCAAGCAAACAAGACCATAGCCACTGCGCTGACCACCACAAACCATAGGGACAAGACTCACTAGCGAGCATGGCGAGCAGGGGCAAAGAAGCACGCGCGATGAGCTCCTGCACCAGCGCACATTGGCCAGATATGAACATCCGTAGTAGCTCGGTGTCGCTTCCCGACAACGCAGGATGTGGCTCCCTAGTGCCCCACAGCGGGCCTCACTGGCACCCCTGCTCCTCATCTACAGCTCCTCTTGTCACTAGCAGCCGTGAGACTACTAGTGTCTAGACTCTTAGATTATAGATGGTGTCACTAACACGAGATAGTTTGGTTGACGGCCTTCACTAACACGAGACACTGTGGTGGATGACCTTCACTAACACAAGACACTGTGGTGGATGGCCTTCACTAACACGAGACACTGTGGTGGACGGCTTTCACCAACAGGAGGCACGGCGATTGGTATGAAATAAGCCTATCTTAGCTGGAGGAACCGTGGTTCCAGGAACAACCATTTTCGAAAAGGCTTGTAACAGTTGGGAAAATAGTACACAAACCATGAAAATCCTGGGTGGAGTTCGAGAACCCCAGGCCGGAGCACACTGGTGTGCCGCCTTTTAGAAACATCGTATTTTATCTTAATTACCTAAGGCAAATAATCCGCTTGCGCTCGAATCCGAGACCTGACGATTAATATGCAAGCAATCAAATAGTAGTTCTCAGGTCCCTCACACAACCGAAGATTTTACTATCGGATTTCGTTTTGTTGATCCCAGGGGAGTGTACTTCGTGTGCTTGATCTTGTGCCCTAACGTATATAAAAGGCAAGTAAACACACAAACACACACAGTAGTTCTGAGGTCCCACACCGAAGCGGAGAACAAGCGAGCGCGCAACAATCGATGAGTTAGACCAACAGTGGCGTATGCATGAAGGCCTCTCCCGTATTCAAGGCCAGGCCCCCTAGTTGTGTAAAACTTTTTCTATTTGTCGCTGGCAGGTCAAGAAAATTCAATCGGTATGTATGGAGAACCAAAATGGATTGTTTTATTTTTCGGAGACCGATGACCTACTTTGAATACGAAAAAAGGTCACTCTAAAACGCATATCATGAATCCTTTCGCGATACATGAGCATAAATGTTGGACATTCACGGTTTATGAGCAGTTTGTTACAGAGTTATGAACAACTGTGAGGTTCACCAGAAAGTAATGCGTAACATCAGTTCGTGGTCATAACACGGTCAGTAATGCGTAACAGCATTTTGTGGCAGAAATGAGCATTACATTACGGTAAAGGCAGTCAGGTGCAACAATCCATGGTGTGGGGACCAACGTTTGAGGTAACACAGATAAGCCCCCGCCAATCCAAACTAATAGAAACACCAAACAGATGGCACGTACACTGCTTATAATCTACAGTATATTTAAAAATCCCCAGTAATTGATCAATACAGAAGATAAGATAGCTTAGAAAAGATAAGATAGCAAATGTCAGTTTACATGACGATACAAAAATTATGCACACATATGTATAAAGACTGAAACCCTGGTCGTTATAGATAAATAAAATAAGAGATAAAAATTGTCCGATACAGATAAGAAGCCATAAAAATGTCAAATATGTCAGCAGCTCCAATACCAATAGAATAATAAATTGATAACAGCGATACTTCCTTCTCCTAAGCCTTTATCACCATGTGAATTCCCTTCCAATTAGCAATTTGTACTAAAGACATTTTCTATACTTTTCCGCCATCAGTCATTTAGAAACCAGTTTTCTAACTGCAGCCGTTAGTTGATCGATCTACCTACAAAAGAATAGGCATCGTTACTAATTATTGATTACAAATGGTAAAACAAATGCAGAAGATGCCACTGGAGACACAATATTTAAAACTCTCAAAATTGGAATTAGAGTAGCAAAAATATTAAATCAAGTTAAATTCAGTTCGTAGCTCCAGTCGCACGTACCCACGGAAAAATCTATATTCTGACGATTAAAAATCGCTTATCGCAGCCAATGACGTAGGTTTTCCTCGTATTTTCGATTGAACAATCAATGATACTATAATGCTCCGAACGTCTCAAAGTCTTTAAGTCCTTCAGGCTGATATCCTTTAGATTAGAATGACCGATTACACTATTCGTTTGATACCGATAGTAAAATCGTACTTGTACAGTAGAGCTTTAAAAGATCATTTTTAAGGTGTTAAAATATAGAATTAAATTTCTAACCTGCTCGAAAAATCTGACATTCTTTGAAAACGATGTAAAACGAGAGAGGGAGTTCAACCATAGAAATAAAGGATCATCCGAAAATTCAACTCATTTAAAAAAGAAACGAAATCGTACAGAATTCTGCACAATAGGAAGTTGAAGAACGTATGTAATAGAGATCAATTCAATCACTCGAAAGTACACAGTGGTCTGGGAACAGCACAACGCATTCCAAGGAGACAACACAAATCAGCAACTAGGCAAAGTAGGAAGTGGGGGAGCTTGCGTTATTAAAGTTCATGGCACCCAAATGATGGCCCACATAGAGCCACGGCTGGCCGCTTCAAGAGGACGGTATTGGCAGCTCTAGTAAGTGATCAATATAGTCACATCGAGCGGTGTGGCCCACACCCCGCACCTCTGCGATCCCCTCGCACTGCCACGCTGAATTCAACCAGGGCTTTAGGCAGCTCTTCTTACCTGGGCTGTTGACGAGCGCACTGACGGAGCTAAATCAGCCGTTAATCGAGTCCATATGAAATGACATGGCGCCCTTGAAAAACATTCATGGAGTTCCAACAAACGGACCGAGTTGACCCACAAACATACCAGAGCAGTATCGAACTCTACGGAGTTCTCGCGTAAATATACGGAAGCGCTTCATAAAAAATAACTCAGTTCCTCCAACGTATGCTTACTCAATGCCTTACTTCGTGGAACACTTCAATTCTTAACGTACACATAGATCCAGTTTGACTGCGTGCGAGACTCGCGTTGGTGTGGTCACGAGAAGTCCCGGCGAAGGCAATTACAGAGACCGATAATGAAAATGGGTGTGAAAAGTGTCACTGTGCACCTTAAGACGAGGTTCACAGCTGGTACACCTCGGGCCGCAATAACAAACATCGTGCTTTAGTTTCGCACAATAATTAAAATATATTGAATAAACTTGGAAACATAAAGTACAATATATCAAACAGTTCTTGAATATAAAGCGAACGAACTTGTAAGTACATCTCATGTATTACACTCCTCAAATTAAGGCGACTACCCGTAGTCCCTCTTACATCACTATTCGGGTAAGACGCAAGTTGCAGCAAAAAGCGACGAACGGAAAAACTCACAATAGACTCCGGGCCACAATTTAGTTGGGACCGTTTTCCCATCTTAATATTTATTTACGGTACGAAAATGACGAAAGCCTACGAGCTCGAAAACCAAGGTAAAAATGCTTCAAACATTCCGGTGCGTGTTCAGGAATGCGTAAAGCAACTAAGGATACTCACAAGCGTCGGTTTGCGCATCATTGTCGGCCAGTCGGAATATTTCTCGGTCGCTGTGTCAGGAATGGTAGCTTCAGGAACAGTGAATACACAGACGCCGGGTCTAAAATGGAGTATCGGTAGTGGCTTAATTTTGATATTGGTGCATCCTCAACTATGTACAAGCTAACATACTTTGGCGATGAGGCTGCGTATAGCTTTGTACGAAAAACAATCTGCAACTTTATTTACGTACACGTGGAATATGGATGTACGTAATTTTTTAGAAAGAAATAGCACGATGCTTATGAAACTAGACTACATAGTCGCTTTGGGCTGTAAAGGGTTAAAATATGCTGGCAACACCGCGTAGCACCTCGGCGCATAAAACTATGCACGCAATGTTCAACGTAAATAAATGTTTCCAATGCGTACGTTTCGTTTTTGACGAATCAGCCATAGACCTCGACGGTACTCCTGGGTTGCGGTAACCGCTTTCAGACGATCGCATTGAATATGAGCACCGCCTTCTTTTTCCATAATCTGACCATTACGATCACTCGAGTTCCCATCACGGCCTACTTCGAACAGTGAGAAAAAACCAACAACACAGTTTTCAAGAGAATATTTCAGCAATTTTCTCTAACACGTTCTTAATCGACCCGCCCAAACACGAAGCCCATAATATTATGAGCCCAAGCCAGTAAAGCTGGGGCGGGATAATTGCTTACCCCAAAGTGATGGGATAACTTGCGACAGGACTCCAAAACTTCAAGATTGGTTAGATGGTGACTTCAAAAATTACGAAATTGGCAATGTAATATTTTTACGAATAAAAAACGGAGAAATGAGTGAAGTATTCAAGCAATTGATTTTTGTCAAATTTTCACACGGTGTACATCTCGACGGCAACATTCACACGGCGTTGTTGAAATAAAACAGATAGAGATAACAGCGAGGACAAAAAAGTACTCCGACTAACGGAGAAAAACGGACGATCCAATTTTTATATTCAATGCAGAGAAAAATAAAAGAAATGTCATATTGGGAAAACTTTCGCGGAGCACAAGGTGCACGTTACACAGGCCCCTTTTCTGAGAGAACAAACAAAAATGAGAAAGATAAGACACCTTCTTTCCGACCCATAGACACCTACACTACTGCATTTTTTATTTCATCCTGAGTGATTTCATTTTACCTTTATAACACCACATAACTATGGCTCGAATAAAAAATCCAGTCATTCGATCATGAGTAGCTACTTTGTGCGTTCATGGTCGCACCTGATTCAGGTTCGACTTGGGAACCCCTCGGAGGAGAGTGAAAAGTAGCGGCGCTTCACTTGCGACACACGGAGGTGCGAGGCGCTCAACTTAGATGATGATTCGCCGCGGTAGGTGTCTTATTTACGTTCCTTGAACGAGTTAATTTGTGTTTATGGGCCGCTGCGGCCGTGGTGGCATTTGAACACACACAGAACGAGAAATTGAAACTGAACAAAATACAGCGTTCGATACACAGAGAAGAGAAGAGCAACGCCCTGGAACACACGAGTGACACTTTACACGCTCTGCAGGTATTTTGTTTGGCCTGTACGGCGCTCGTAATCGTCAGTCTCTTGAATTTTGAAGATGACGTTTCTTGGGTAACTTTACAGCTGTCTACGTCAAACTGAGTTAAAAAGTGTTTATATTACCAGAAAAGCCCTTAGGCTTAATAAAATTACAAGGATCATTTAATAAAAAGTAAGGATGTTAAATTTCATTTGAAAAATGAATAAAAAATTGTATCTATTCCGAAAGTCTGATTAATACAGTAGATATTTAAATGATAGCAGCTGTTCCTTTTATAAAGAACTCACGGCTACGTGACTGTGTACCAGCCCAAATAGCGTGTTACATATCAACCACACAAAGAACAACACAGTATCAATGAAAATAAAAATCAACGCTTCTCGACTTGATATACTCGAGCAGCCTTGTGTTGTGAACAAATCTGCAAGACGCGCTTTGTATCACGCACGGCGAGAAGCCAGGGTACGCAGCCCTAGGCTAAATCAGGAGGCACACACCGGCGCCACCGTCATAAAAGTCGTCTAGATTCGGCCGAGAAATATGCGTCCAGATAAGAAGGGCCTCATATTTCGATGAGCGGTAACCAAGCGAGACACACCGAACATTTAGACGAGGCTGCTCTATGCCAAGTGCACCTGTCATAAAGAATAGCACACGCACACCTGTTGTAGCAGCAGCTGCTGGGAACACCTGCTCAACGTCTCTTGAACACCTGAATAAGACAGGCGAGTCATGAACATGTGAAGGAGTGAACCCCGTGATGCTACGCCACCACCTACTCTGCTCACCCTCCATCACTCAGCGAACACCGAACCTAGAGCTGCATTGTTTAGGTCGTATCCAAAATACCATGTCGGGCCCAGAGCACTATAAGCTCCAAAACTGAATGACATCATCTACAAAGTACACAAACAACATGTGAACCAAATGTGAGTTCTTTCAACCAAATATTATTAGGTCTCTAAAATTGTTGCATGTGTAACAAGGGGAGAGAACTTACAGCGCACAAATATATTAGAGTTATTTTTAACTCATATCGTTACTGGATTTTTTGGGTGCTCAAATTATTCACCTGCAAGCTCCGAACATGGCAACTTACTCATCTCTTGCTCAAGCATCTGTGACAGGAACGCGAGCATCTATGGAAATACGCGAGCATCAATGGCATTATTCCTCATTGTGAGCCGAAGTTCCAAGAATACGAAGTCAGTCGTACCTACGTTTTTCATCTAATGTACTTTGACTATTCCCTACTGCGAAACTCGGATCCATGTTCAGTATTCAACAACAAGCCAAAGCTTCCGTCTGAATAAATAACCAAAGTCCAAAAAATATCTCGAAATAGAGGTTGTCATTTTACACAACTTGCCAACAGCGTAAAATGCTTTGGAAAATCTAGTCTTATTCGGTACACACTTTCAAACATCGATATAGATAACGTCTAGTAAAACTTCAGTATAAAATACGTCAGGTAAAACTTCAGTATAAGATACGTCTAGTAAAACTTCAGTATAAGATACGTCTAATAAAACTTCAGTAAAAGATACGTCTAGTAAAACTTCAGTATAAGATACGTCTAGTAAAACTTCAGTATAAAATACGTCTAGTAAAACTTCAGTATAAAATACGTCTAGTAAAACTTCGGTACAGAATACGTCATGTAAAACTTCAAGATAAAATACGTATAGTAAAACTTCAGTATAAAATACGTCTAGTAAAACATCGATATACAATGCTTCTACTAAAACATCGGTATCCAATGTTGATATCAACGTTGACTTGCCAAGGGCGAGATCAGACTACAACGTTTCCAGATTCCCACTGTAATCATTCAGCCCTATTTCCCGTAAAAATGTGAAAACGATTAAAGCACTTATACAACTGATTAACATTTACAAGTTTAAGAGACCAGCTCCATCATCAGTTCAATAAATCAGTTCTCAAGCATGCTGTCCTGTATCCGTCACAATCAAGGTAACATTCATCTCTTCCAACTATTTTATGGGATGTCACCCATTTTAGCGATGTTGCAAAGCTAATAGCGAGCACTGGGGGACCTCAGTTAAGAATCTTAGCGACGAGGAACGCTAAGGCAACGTCCAAAATAGAACGGAAAAATTAAGAAACTCGAGGAGATGGAAATGCTAAACTCGGGAGTCTGAGAGCTCAGCAAGGAATTTAAAATTGCAAAAGACACTTTAAAAATTTTACATTGTAGATCGTAACAGTGCAGGTAATGAGCCAAATTGAAAACCACAACAATTCTTCCATGTTAACTCGTTATTGCATTAAGTTTATACCCTAACAAATTTTGCTAATTCTTAGGAAACTAGTCGCCAGTAGGTCACCTGCATCAAAAACAAAATGTAAGGGAGAAATATTATCCAGTTACTGAAATACATATGCTTCTGTACAGGGTACGGCTAGAAGACATGAAGTAACGAAAATTTAAATTAAAAAAATTAGTTTTATGTCACTTTTACATTTCATGTATTAATTATTTCAGTAAAAATGCAGATGCAAGTAGATATGAGCAATAAAACGTCTAGGGTATTACTATTTTTTACCATCGTTCTTATTAGGTATAATTACCATCAAGTGTGTATAAAAATGAACGCCATGAGTTTACCTAGATCACAAGCACGCACTATTCGTTACCACATATTGTACTGCTGAGGGGTGAGTCAGCACGCACATATGCACTGCCTCGCACGTAACTGTGAAACATTACATAATTTTTCACTTTCTGTGCACGACGCCACGCGACATAACGCCATAATCACCTAAAGCACACGGCGCCACGCGACATAACGCCATAGTCACCTAAAACACACGACGCCACGTTACATAACGCCATAGTCACCTAAAGTACCATGAAATGAAGTATCGTTCGCTACAGTGCAGCGAAGCAGAATGCAGCCAGCTCTGGAGCATGCAACTCCAATCACGAGACTGGGCGTTCAGTACCTGACAGGAATTAAGCTAAAATATGCACCATGTTTTCCAAAGGCTCCAGCAAACACAAGACTTCATTTTTTGCCGACCACATCGATACCAAATGATACAGCAAAACGCCCGAGCAGATACACACAGTAGCTACAAACGTACCCAAATCAGGCCCTGAAATGTTCAAAATCTGATCAGAATATCCTCTACCTCGTTTAAAACTTTAGTAAAAACGTATTTTTGAATTTCAAATCCATAAAGATATGGTACACAGTTTATTTGCGAATATCACATAAAAATCATGAGACGTTCCAAGTCGTACTCCCTCAATAGAGTTCAAGATTTCTCCATCAAGAGACCTGGACAAAAATCAGTCCACTTCCTGTAAGAAAAACGCACACAAAAAAGAATGTTTTCGATGTCGCATACCGCAATTGCGAGTGAGCAGGTGACAGGAGTCATATCTTCCCGAATACAATAAATTTTACCTTTAAATGACCACGATATCAAACGAAACGTTTTTAATTGTAACCAAAGTATTTTCACCATGTCTAAATCTGTTCTTCTCTCAAGGCGCCAACGAGAAATTTCTCGGAAAATGCGATTAAACGTAAGCTAAGTTTCAGTGTTCCAGTAAAAACTACCTGTCCATGCTGACAAAGAAAGCAGCACTGTATAACGAAAAAAAATAGAAAAACACATTTCTCATACACTTCTGAGCGATCGACTAAATCGATCGCCTTCAAAACGGAGAAATGAAGGACGGAGGATGTGGAAAATAACAAAACCTATTTTGCCCGGAACCCCAATCTACAATTGTGACATCTCCCTACCAGTGATGCCAACTCTGCAATGCGAAGCCCGGGGTCACACTCGAGCTTTATTCAGTTCTTAAGCCATTCATTCACCTGAGAAGCTTAATCACCATGTGTCCATCTCACCAGCGAAAATTTTTGGCATCGTTCGAGAAGAGCCAAGTCCAAAAGATGTGTTCGAAAACAATCTCCACTCGAGATGAAGTTCATCGTTGATCGAGACCATATTTAGATAGGGTCAAGACGACGCGCTGCAGTACCCAGTTTACTTGGCGCGATTATCAGCTGCAGGTGGGAACGATGCTGACGAATGATCCCGCTGGATGCTTTTCTTGCTTGGAGCCCAATTGAGGCGATTAAATTCAAAGTGAAGGAGATGGAAGCAACACAATGACGACGTAATACAATGCGTGAATTAATTCAACAGCAAACAAACAACACTACAGCACAAGAACAATCCATTGTAGTATTCAAGGTCAGTACAAAGCGGCAACCTTCAAATTAAAACGTTGCCATTCTACAGATTAGCGAAGAAGTAAATTAGAATATCATTTTCCATTGCATTTTCGAAGAAATGAAATTCCGACACACTCCTTCCAATGCTACTCTTCAATCGCTCTTTTATTATCCTGATTTCAATTCGAGTGAAGTGCACTCACCGAAATGGCAACGATGTAAAGGAGGGCAAATGACCTGACACCTTTGCTAGTTTCATAAACGCGAAATAAAATAAAGAATGAACTAAAGTATATTTATTTTTTACATGTACTAATAACGCATATGTTTTTTGTTCATTCGTTATTTGAACTAGGTTTTGTTAAATCAAGAAATACGTCATATCACTTAGACGCATCCAGAGTCAGAAAACACAGAGCAAAATTAGCAAATTATTCGTGTGGATTTCATTAACAGCTGTTTAATATCTAATGTAGAAGAAGATTTATGAGCTACAGGCAGGCCAAGAACATCCTAGGATTGTAACACTAGACAGAAAACTTGGTGAGATTTGGAGCGCTAGGAATGGAATTATCTAGACGTACTACATGGGACAGAAAACTTGAGTTTTGGAGCGCTAAGAATGGAATTATCTAGACGTACTACATGGGACAGAAAACTTGGTGAGGTTTCGAGCGCTAAGAATGGAATTATCTAGACGCATTACATGGGACAGAAAACTTGAGTTTTGGAGCGCTAAGAATGGAATTCAAAACAACACGGAGGTAAAATCAAATTACTTTCGAGCAGTGGATCACTTGTCCAATAAATATGCCAGCAGCATTTATAACCGGCGCCGCGCTGCGGTTGATTAAGTTCACTTTTAACAGGATCCTTCAACATTCAAAACAATAATATTGAACTAGGCTTTGGACACCGTACCTTAAAGTTAAAATTCAAATAACTCCCTAAACACCAATTGATGTCAACATAACACAAAAAATCAAATCCCTGGTGAAAAATAAACCTAAATATCGACAATAGCTATTTTAAACACGAGATTTTAGAGGTCAATGATAAGAGCGCGCGGCGGCTAAGAATTTCAATGAGAGAAGCAAAATTGGACGCTGAGTCAGCGGTCGGAGCGGATGTGCGCCGCTTTTTATAGCCAATACATCTCAAGTAAATAAGTAAACTCGAGGCACAGTCATTAGTGGAGATGAGCTCGAGCACCACATCAACTAAAAGGAGAAGAAAACTTGGTGCATCTTCGAAAATAATTTTAATTAAATTAAGCAGCTCACGATTTCGAGAGAACAGCGCCATGAGAAACGTGTGTAGTTTAATGTGAAAGTGGCAGTTCATACAAAATGTGAGATATGCACTTTAGAAAAACGTGGATGGTACAGAATATGAAAAACCGAAGATAAACATGAGAACACGAGTTCCTGCTAATCCCTACGCTGATTTCCAGCATTCATCACACGATTCCTAATTAAATGAAAACTTTCCGTTACGTGGCCAAAATAACTGGATAGTGCAATAAAGCGTCAGGGAGGCCGTGAAATCGTTGACGTGGAGATGACGTGAACATCTGGGGAAAGCAACCAGATTAGTCAATAAATTATCAACGGGACTGAAGACTCGACTTCCATAAGGGCCAACGTGCGAAGACTGCAATGGTGTCACACATTCTTGCAGCATTACAAAATTTACTCTCCATTTCCATAGGCTCCGTGTAACTTTTAATTCAAAGAAACTTATAAATAAAGTTCTAATTTTGGTATGTGTAAGATACTGCTCACGTTTGACGGTGATAGGAAACGGTTCCTGTGCAACACAAATTTGAGTTTTCAAACTTTAAACGACGTATTTGGATAGATGGCTGGTGCCCAGAGTACATTAAGCAACAGCAGTACAGTACTACAGTAGTATAGGTTGCGGCGCCTCAGTGACTCTGATTATGTCGCGCCTAAAGAAAAGGAACCGTTATGAGAATAAAGAAAAAAACAGCAAAGAGAAGATGAAGAAGGAGTGAAAATTGGAAGGAGCGAAGTGGGGATGCAGAAATATAGAAGCCCCAAAGGCCTATCTACAGTTGAACTAACATAGTACAATGCTCCACAAGGATCGCCAGTCTCCATAGCATACGATGAACAAACTTTATAATATTGTCTATACATATATGCCCATTGAGAGACCAGAGTACTAAAACTTCACTTTTGATCTTCTTCAAATTTTCTGGTTATATTTTTACTTCACACAGGCACAGGGCTTGAGAGAGCGCGTGCTGCCACAGGAGGCAAGCTCACGCAAGAGATAAGGCTTGGCCAAGCTAAAGCTCCTCCTCACACGTCGGTGTCAAACGGGCCCTCAGACTGGCATGCGACGTTAGATATAAGAGCTCAGCAGTAGAAGACTGTGAGGGCTCTCAAGTAACAACTAGAACTCATTCAAAATCGGGAATGCATTTCATTACACTGCTATAAATCTTAACGCGAAATTTACACAAAGCGGCAACCAATCGAACCCATGGAGGGAAGTTTTACAGTTCATTGAGCACGGTTAAAACTGCCCGTGTTTCATAAAGTTTATGGTTAATTGGCTGCAACAGTTCAAGGATTCTCGTCACTGTCTGCGGCCAAAATGTCAGTGTCAATAAGCTTATAAAATACTGAAGACTTACATTCTCCGAAGAATGCAATAAGAGAACGAGTTAAAAGACCGACCGAAATAACGACCAACGAAATTTTTGAGCAACACGCACCTCATCTCGCTAGCACTAATTTGGCCTATAACCCAAAATTCTCAAGCGTCATCCACGAGAATATTCCATCTTGGTATCGAGCTCAGCAACTCAACCCCAATATCGAGCGTACGCTCCTGAATAGAACGCGTGCGATACGAGCCCTCTCCGATGTTAATTAGAAAGAAAAAATCGCACTAACTAAATTGAGCTTTTCACTTTTGATAATATATTTAACACAGGCGGACAATAAGATGGTTGTTTAAGAATGAAATACAAAAAGGATTAGATCAAAATTTTGGACAAAACTGAAAAATTTACCGTAAATTAGAATGAAAAAAGACTACGTATACGAAGTCCAGACCTTACAGCGCCTGCAACAAGTATTCGTACCCTAACGTTAGCGTTGCCTTTTTTACTTTACCTCAATTATTATTCAGTGCAGGGTGATGAAACTTGTACGTTTATGAGCAGGAATGAGAAGAGATGCGCAAAATTTTACATTTGAAGACAGAGCAAAATAAGTTTGCAAGCACTGTTAGAAAAACATACAACCAAAGTATTTATGCCGAACCGAGTTTCAAAATAATAAGCAATTGTATACCGTTTTTTAATTAACTACATTCATCAAAGGCGTGATGTAATTTGGCTCCCATCTTCTTTGCAGATCGTTTCATTCGTCTTGCATGAACGCGAGTCTTCAGCCCAGGCCGCCAATTTTCGGCTGGACCGAGATCTGGCGAAGTGAAGACAATCTAAATCGTGAATGGGAGCTAGCGGTACAAATCCAGGAAGCAATGCTACTTAATCCCGTATTCTCGTAAGTAAAATTATTCATTACCCTCGAATGAACTCAAGCGAGTCATATCGTTGATGAAGATCTTAATTGAATTAGCTCACTGGGAATTCATGTGGGATTAGCGATATCTTCTAAAGCAAGTGAACATAAACATATGCACAATAAGCACTTCTAAATTAAGAGTACAATTCAAAATACAAGTAGGAGCGTAATTCAAAACTACAATCTCAGTCATTGCATTAGAGGTAACAGTATTTTTTAGGAAAGAAAAATACATAATAGTTGTTTGTACCGATTTAATATAACTACAGCGCGCAATGCATGCAGCAAAAGTTGATCGAAAAACAAGAATACGATCAAAATTCAGAAACAACTGCACTGTGGAAGAAATATGAGAAAAATCAATGGGCGCAGGAGAGAGAATTAATAGAGCCTAAAGCTCCACGGAAGACCCACAACTAAAAACTATGCAATATTAACTAGTAACCATTTCTACTATCCTTCATCAAGTGTACCGTATTTAATTAATTTCAAAATATGTAATTAAACCAGTTCTTTACACATAAAACACTACAATAAAGAAGAAAACGATACTGAGAAGAAAACATACCGAAACAAAGACCAAAAGTAGGCACGAGTGACAGATGTCGTGGCCAATATCAAACGGAGAAAAAACGAAAAAAATGAGCGTAGCAACGAAACCCACAGCAGATTCTTGCGGCAAGCACTACTGACTTCACTGCGATAGGCTACACCTGCCATCACAAAAACCTAATTCCCCTCGGTGCCCAGAAAAGGACAAACGATATCAATATTCCAGCCTTTTCAACGTTAACATTTGCATCTCAGATTAACAGCACAGAGGAATGTGCTTACTCGACGTCGAACTCGGTAGAACATTTCTTGGAGGCAAGACTTGACTCGGGACACAGATGTTGCATATGCGCACAGAGTTTGAAACTTAAATTTTTATCCTAAACACTACATGTTGAGAAAACATTTACAAAGTTGCAACAAATGCCAGTAATCATCAACACCTACACTACTTACCTGCAACTTAAAAATTACCGTTCAAAAGGTGCGAGGCCCATACTGGACATCACCAGGAAAGACGGGTTCCACATTCCGGACCTCAAAAGTGCCACAGCAAAAATGCTGAACACAAGCACGTGGCTTTGAAAGGGAAACGTCACAAAATACGAGGTGACCAAGTTGTACGTCACGCTCGGTGACGACGGCAAGCCTTGCGATGACCTCGTATGACCTTGACCATCAGACCACGTGACTTGCCGCGCGTGACGTCACAAGTCGTGCCAGCCAATCGCAAGGCTCCCTCAAACTCCACCTCCCACTTCCCTCTCTTCATAACATTATTCCCACCCTCTTTAGGAAGCTCTTTACATTCTTCTACGTCCCATTCTTCGCACTGATTAGGATGGATATCCTAGAGGCAGCCTTACAAATTTAGCACGCCGATGTTATAGTACAGTAGAATATAGCACACAACTTGTGCACAGCCACTCTCAATGTCAAGTGAGATATCCTTTCCAGGGCAGATCTCACACCGTCACTATCCTTCGCATAACAAATGTTGGTGTCACAGAGGAGGTCTTCTTAGCAATGCACACTTGCGCTCTAAACCATTTTAACAACTATAGTTCTTGTTGCATGTACTTTTAAACAACACTGAACTCGTGCTGCAGCACAAAGCCCGTCTCGAGGAATCAATAACACAAACAGAATACTGTCAGAAACTTAAAGAGAAACAATGCCCGTAACATAAAGAAACGAAGATTTTTACCTTGAAAAATCTCTCTGAACCATCGTCAGTCGTGAGGCGACGTGCAGGTATGAATAATTAACATTATTTGCTTCAACTGATGCCACCATAAAGCCCACTCGTGCACGGCGCAAGCACAGGCAAACACCAACAAGTGGAGACGCTTAAAGCCAACACACACAACGTTCTCTGGAGGAGGCCAACTCCCCAAACAATCACCACTATGGTTCCATGTTTACTGTTCACTTGAGATGGTTTCGAGCAGAGTTTCTCAACCAAGGGTGCTAGACACCTTTTCGGGGTTGCGAAAAGTATATATTTTACAGTCAAACAGCGAAATCAATCATCACGCGTGATGACCAAAAAAGGCATGTAAAGAAACCAGGCATTACGCGAAATGCCTAAAACCTTCCACGCAACACGTGAAATGACTAATTTACTTAGTCTTTGGTTAGATTAGATTAGGTTATGCAACTAGTCTAATATGGTCAGTCCGGTCATTGCATAAAATACCTAAATTTTGGTCATTTCGAGAAATGCCTGAAAGTTATAGTCATTGCACTCATTTTACTTATTTCATTATTTGACTAACGTACGTATATGTTCAGAGAATGAAACAAAATAGCTATTTTTGTCGATAAGGTAAAGCTATAAGTTCACGTCCATTATCGACAAGTGGTTTCAAAATTGATGAGGGATACGAGGATAGAAAAATCTTTTCTTGGGAGTGTAAGCGTCAAATGAAGTGTTGGGAACCACTGGAGCAGAGACTGCACGAGCCATCACGCCGTCCCCCACTATAATGCCAACATAAAATTTTAGCTTTCTATACTTTCTGTCCAGGACAGTTCGTTGTACGATTTCTTACCACAATGAGGAAGTGTAAAAAACAAATACTGAATAAAAATTTGGACGTTCAATGAATAATAAGAGCTGGAATAATGGCGCAGTTATTTCCTCAAGCGAAGTTCTTTTTCTTCCAGCCGACAAGGCAGCAATATTAGAGGAAAGATGCAGGCTCTTTCAAGAGCACTACAAGTCTGGGAGTGTCAGATTCTTTACGGAAGGTATCCAAAACTACAGTATTATATAATGCTGCCTCATCTTTAGTTGTGCAGCATCAATAATGTTAGATTCATGAAGTTATTTGCCAGTTGTCAGAAATGTGCAATAGAACTTATTCAAAACTAACAATTAAGACGCGCGAGTAATAGAACCTATCCTTACACAGGCTTTCCCCCCATGCTTATTATAATTTTACGTATCTCCAGTCTACACCAAAACACAAATCTACAAAAAATTGCTAACTATTTCAAAGGGTCACATGTACACACTGTCAACTTCATCCGTAAAGCTGCTGGTTACAAGAAATAAGGAATACCTGCCCAAGACAAAAGCATCACTTCATACCATTTTACTATGAAAAATACTAACTAATTCAAAGGGTCGGTCACCTATACACTTGTAAGCCAAAATGGAGACCTGCTCTTCGATAAGTGGGCAATATATGTCGGAACCGAAAGCACCACTACTATGTTAGCGCGACCCTCGCAGCTAATAGAGGCGTGATGACCACGCGAGGCATTGCCTTATCTCGAAGTAACCCGACCCGACGTGGAGTCACCTGCGCTCGTCGTATACATCGCTCGTCAGCCATCCCTACTTGTCCAAGTAAGCCAAAGAACTCTCAAGCGCCTAATAAGGGGCCTTGCCATTCAAACACACCTAGGTGGAGGAGGAGGAGGACGAGTAAAGAGGCAAGAGCAGGACGGGCACGAGGGAGCAAGCAGTTTCTAAAGAAAGATAAAGGTCCAGGAGTGTAAACGTCATGATGTATACTCTCGTACAATAGCGAGACAGACGTGCAGCATGCAAGAAGGATTTACAACGAGTTTCATGGTAAGGTGGTGACATAATTTACAACCAACAGTCTCCAGTGCAACGTCACACGAAGATTTACGGTCAAACGGGTCTCGAAGCCACGAGTTACAAGGGCGAAACCCTAGACCTGCATTTGCACCTATGGCTCTGAGCGTAAATTGATAGGCGAACTTACAACAAGTAGGATCTTGAGCTACGCTCACTTTCAAAGTATGAAATTCCCGTAACCTGTTCACGATAAAGCTGCCATTCAAGCCTTGCACACGGAACCGAGTCTCCACTCGAATCCCAATGCAAGAAATAAAAGTTTCCATAGCACAAGGGGACGTTTAGCGAAGCATTTCACACGAGTGCATGCCCATCAAAATGAGTGCGAAAAAAGGCCCCGTTTATCACAGATCCAGCACATGACCGAGAACGACATCAAGACGCACGAAAATTAGATCCCGGGCCTAACGGATATTTGCCATCAGGTCATCAATTACACGGTCTCAGTTCGTTAGCCATGGTCGCCAAAATCAGCTCATGTTTTCGTCTCAAGTTAATGTGAAAATATTTTTTATTATGTAGAACTTCAACTGACGGTTGCCTTATATCGATGGGAAAATTATAAAAGATAGTGGTACAGAAGCAAAAATACTTCCGGAACAAATAGATCTACTAGCCCTTCATTCCAACCAAATATGAGACGGGGAAACAGTCTTCTTAACGTTTAATGAATGAAGCCCAAACCTATCAGGTGCTATAAGTAGGCAAAAGGGATAAGTCTGATGAATTTTT
This sequence comes from Orchestia grillus, assembly GCA_014899125.1. Lineage (NCBI taxonomy): Eukaryota > Metazoa > Arthropoda > Malacostraca > Amphipoda > Talitridae > Orchestia > Orchestia grillus. The sequence continues at coordinate 74,505 of VOMN01118761.1, read as the reverse complement.
CGCTTATGTGATGGAGACAACCGACCACAGAGGTGTACTGTTAGTTTTGTTTACCTCAGACAAGCTTTCGGTGCTTCTATCTTCCGCGCTTATTTTACTTCTTTCAACTTTTACACTTTCTAATATACCTCTTCTTGGTCTTTTCTTCCTCTTCATTTTCAACTAGTTATTTCTCTGCGCACGGGATCCTACGTGGGAACACACCTTCTGAATTGATTCCCCATCTCTTTTTTCCATACTAAACGGTCTCTTCTCTTCGCTTTTTAGAGCTCTCATTTCATGTAGCTAGAGAGCTTTAAAAAAACAATAATAAGAATTATATGAAATAACGCCACAAAAACACACAGTGAGGTTAGCTGGGTGGTGCTGCTATGGGTTGCTAGGAATACCTCGAAAAACATTAATTGCGCAAGGACTGCTGACGAGAACAGACACCATCACAAACATATCTACACTCCACGGATGTGTCGAGTCCGTGAGATGCACTGACGGATCATATCCATTGAGAATTCTAAAGGGACACTTTGGTGAAATATATCCTACAGATACAGAATTCACAACGCCGATGCATCCTGGCAAAGCAAGGCCCACCAAAACGCCCATCAGTGGCGGCTAAAATTCGGCCTTCATTTCACGAGTAGTGAGAGGAGCGCAACTACAAATTACAGTGTAGCGCCAGCGACAACACTTCTAACTTTGAAGAGTGAGGCTGCAGCGATCAACACTAGAGGGACAGAAGGATCAAAGTGGCACGCTTTAGAGTATCAAATCACCATCACTAGCTTCAATGAAGTTGATACGATGTGGTCTGGAATATTCCATTCCCAATCTAATTCATTTATTCAGCATAAGTTATTAAACGATAAAACCATTTTTTAGCTCCGGTTTGGTCACCTCTAGTCTTGAATGTTTCATTATTTGACGCGTGTTCCATTAAGACGCATACCTTTAAAAGCGATTTCTTTAAATTTGAAAACGTAATTCTTAAATTAGTCACGGTTCAAGTAAAAAAAAAAAACTTCACGTTCATGATAACAGAAGTACAATGAAGTAAGCAATGAGGCACGCGGGCCCTTACAGACGTTTAAGAGCTAATGGCACACTAGGAAACATAAAACATACAATACAAGTGGAAAGAAAATCCCATTCACTGATGAACCGCCACGAAGGAGAATGTATATAGCTCATTGCTCCGTGAGGTACGACCGTCTCGTATCTTCCCGTATCTGTAGGTGTCCGGGCCTACCCGCCCTTGTGGCCTCCTTTCGCCTGGTCTGCCTCACACCATCGCCAGGGCAACGATGACTTCGTTCTCGTCTTCCACGACGACTTCGTTCTCGTCTTCCACGACGACTAAAAGAATAGGCCGCACAGGGCAAAAATAACGTGTCGTACGAGACGAAAATAATACCCCGTTCAGGACGAAAGTAACATGCCGTACACTACACAGCATAGGCCGTACAAGACAAAAATAAAGGCTTAGAGAGGAAAGTACGCACCCTAACACAACAACGAGCGCTGTCAAGCGTGAGCGAGGCGTACGCATGTGATGCGCATTGCCTGTCGTGTGCCAATGTTTACAAAAAACGAGAGCTAAATGGTCATTTTCCAGCTAAATTCAAAGTTTTATAATTGAACCCTCAGTAAAACACTCCCAGACCGTAATGTCTCCAACTGAAAAATTAATTCCCAGCGTATACATGTTGCAGAGGAAAAATGAACAGTGAAAATTGCCATCAAATTAGGATTTCACAAACTGAATTGCAATAAACACGTAGAAAAAATAATGAGAATTTCAGACTTTAGCCAGAATTTTTTCATACACGTACATATTTAAACATATAGGTGTCGTGGCACTTTCACATTACATTGTAAAAAACACGCTTTTCGCAGAAGTGTGACGGCACATTTCCTGATTTGAAGAAGTTTGTATTTCTTCACACATCAATGGGAGACAGTACGCAAATTTCGCACGGTTGCCAAAGCGAAAAGCCCACACGAACACCTGTCGAGGCGCTTCATGCGCCCAGAGATTAAGCCCTTTACGGGTTAACTCGTTTTGACCAAATTAATACGTCAGCTTTGGGCGAGCAAACTCGTCAAACTTTCGATTTTGAATAAAAGGGCTTGAAATAAGATAACGCGTCCTTTTTTGACCACACCCGGTATAAACCGGCCATTTCGGAGGGCACTCATACATTTAGAAACAATTACAAAAATCGGCTAAAATTACAGCACGTGTTCGTCAAACAACCTGCCGGGGAAGGGGATAATCAACAGCAGTGGCAGAGCACAGCTTATCTATTCAAAAACAAAGCAAAATCTTAGAGGATGTTCCGTGGTTTTGAAAAATACGTGGTTATCTATCTGGAGTCAATAAACTGAACTCGTTTTCCAGACACCGCCACATTGGTATACACTTGTTAAATATAAGATGAACGTCAGTTATGTTGTACGCCAATATTTTAAACATGATGCAGTTTTATCAGCTTACTGCAAGTCAGCATTTTGAGTGAATTGCTACTGCGAAAAGAGTTGAGTGGGACAACAATTCTTGCAGAGAGCGATTTTACCCTAACATGAGCTTATTTTTTGAAATGAACAAATTAGCGTGTGAACAGTAGATCATATTTAAAGCACTTGTGTCGAGGACTACTACAAGAAAAGACTACTATTATTTATCCTTGGTTTGAATGCATATTCACCCTAGTTTTGAACGAAATAATAAGAACTTAAGATTAAAATATATTCTAAAGTTCTAAACAGCAATTATTATAGGGTAAAGATAAAAACTACTCTAAAACAAAAGTAGAAGCTCTAGGCACTTGATCGACGAAATTTGCATAGGCTACTGAGCCCTGGTGAACTCCCATAGATGTCACATTCAGCTTCTGCTCTGAGAAAATTTCGGGACAAGTTCGAGGCATTGTGCATTTTAACAAAATTATTGGTTACTGAAGCAGCAAGCATTGACGCAAAACTTTATTAGACGACAGCACTAAAAAAAGGTCTTGAAGCAATTCCCATTTTCTTCAAAAACGAACAGAATCAATCGCATTGTTCTTGCCCGAACTTGGTGGATGATAACCTCAAACATTGGACTGAAATATTGATAAGATAACGATATATCGACCCACATCAGCATAGAACTTCATATAAAAATTCGATACCATGGTGAAATACCTGAACGTAAGTTCGATACATCAAATTAATACAGTGCAACGTTCCATACGTTATCATGTAGATCTGTTACGCAAATAACACAGCTATCAATAAAAAAAACATTCTAGATAAAGATTTCAAGATAACTACCGAAGCAATTCCAAAGAACAACGATAATAAACTACTGCACATCGGTACCATACATTCTCCAAAATTTTGCAGCAAGAAATAAGAAATACGCCAGCACGAAAACAACAATGAATTTGGATTGTTTTTTTTTTCATGCAGAGACGGGCACCAAGATCAACTAAAAATAAAATAAACAGGACTGAAATCTCTTTTCAATCATTTACATACTTCCGAGATGGTCTCAGTTACCGTCATGATTAATACCTCCCGTTCGGTGGGATGTTGGCTAGAACTCGGCAAGGCAACTCAGTGTACACGGTTTTCCTTCGCTGCTGGCCGCCTCCAGGTCGCCGCTAATCGCTCGGTGCCACTCCAATTGATTGAGACGGGGGTAATTTCAACGTGACAAGTGCTAGTTTGACACGAGTCGGACATCCCTCATCATTGCCACAGCGGGCACTTCAGTATTGGCTCGACTAGATCCTGCATTATGACGGAATTGGGCCTCATATTTTGGCAGGATCATGAGGCGCAGGTGCCGGCGGTGGGGTGCGGAGGCGGGCAGCTCCAGCAGCGGCAGCAGCAGCAGCACGTCTCTGCCTGCCTTATCGACCGGCGGAGTGGCAGCTGCTGCGGGCAGTAGGCCCATGCCTTCTGCTCATGACCATCCTGTGGTCACGGTGTGATTAAACCCCTTCCCCGGCAGGTAGTTTGACTCACACGTGCTATTTTCAGGGGATTATTGCGATGGTTTCCGGTTATACGAGTATACTCGGAAATAGTCGGTTTACACAGTAGAGGTCAAGGTAAGACAAGTAAACTCATTTCAAGCATTTTTAATTCAAAATCGAAAATTCGATGCATTTGCTCGCCCATATTGAGAAATACTAAAGGTCAAAAAGAGTTGACTCTAACTCGTTCTGGACGGACAAGGGGTCCTCTCAGGGGGGGCAAAGGATAGGCCATAGGCAATAGGGTTAGGTAAGGTTTGTCTATCCTCTAATGCTGGAACTGGCGACCACAGGGGGGCACTGTTAGGTTACCTCGGCTACAGATAAGCCTTCGGGACTTCTATCTTTCGTGCCCACTTTTTTTTCAATTTTCCACCTTCTTCGCTCTCTTATTTGTCTTTTCTTCCTCTTCTTTCTTAACTTGTTGTTGCTATGCGCAGGGAATCTAAAGTAAGAACACACTTGTGCATAGATTTCACGTTTTCTTAAGTTCATATTAAATGGTCCCTTCTTTTCGCTCTCTTGAGATCACCTTTGGTGTGGCTAGGGAGCTCTAAACTAATTAATAATCCCACTCCCACTATATAATAATAGTTCAGGGTGGCTTGCTTGCTTGGTCCGTCCGTCTCTCACGCTCTTAAGGATTTTGATACGAGAAAATTCCTGGGTCCGTACTTGTAATAATCAGCGAGACTGTCAGAGAAGGTAGTCCGTATCAGTTACACTGCGAACAACAATATTTTATATCTATTTACGTAAATAAAAGGGCACCTTATGAAATTAACATCATTAGTCCAGCCTTCTTCGGCGAGGCGCGACTACTAATAATAACAGACAAGGGGTTAAGGATAACTTTCCAAGGAACGTCGAAGTCAATCCGCCAAAGTAATGATCACCGAAATAGTGAAGTGTCTGATCAGTGACTTATTCGATCCGAGCATCGAACATTCACTCCAATTAAGTGTTCCGTGAAAGAGGCGGACGGCGATAAATACCTCAATGGTAACCATGCCCAAGAAACAGCAGGAACTTAACTCGTGTTAGGCGTTAATGAGAAATCTACTCATTGACTACCAAATCGTTTCAATCCACAATGACACGTTGACGGACAAAGAATAAAATAAATTTTCTTTGCAGAAAACGGAAAATAAGAACGGAAGCTGATTCAGTTCCTGGTGGTTTAGCTACTCTGATTACTTTTCTCCTCGATTCCAACTACTAAAATGGATATATGAACTTCGACACTCACAATACAGACTGGTAAAATCCAGCTGACGTTTCTCGTTACACGGCTTGCTGGTAAGCAGCATGTACCATACAAACAGGGATCAACACGAACGATCGAGTATCTCGGATTCGAGAAGAATCTTCCACAAGTTAGAACGATATCGTGAACTGAATTTACCTGAGTGTAACCTTAAGCCTTTTTTGTTATTAATCATTGATGTGCTGTAAATTGAATGCCGTCATTTCTATATAGGTTGCCCTAGAAGCCTTGTGGCTTGTTCGGGCCCACATGTGGTATACATCCTGATCCCGGTTCTTCGTCATTCCTCATTTGATTGTAAACCTGTATCTGATGTAAATTACTTGTGGTAAATAAATGTTCAAATGTTTTTAAAATACCATCATTTATCACACAAGAAATTTAAATCCGTACCGTGATTGCTGACACATATTTTGCAGCATAAGTACTGGTAGAATCAACTGGCTAAATAGTGTTACAGTTAGGTACTTATCAATATTGTTCTAGTTTCATTTAATTATATTCATCTAAAAATAATTTTGCCATACGCGTGCATTTTCGATAGCTACAACCGGAACGTGGTGTTAATGAAAATATTATTTTGATGTTTTAATCTTCCGCGTCTAATCAAATGATGACCATTCAATCAGAGTTATTTTAATGACAGCAGCGCGACCCGTCAAAAATCGCCGGACTTAATACGCGTGTTCTCAAAATGTAGGGATTTCCCCTACTAAAGTATGTTATGGGGCACAAATGTACCTCATCGTTCCTTCGAAATAAACCATTACCAAACTATGTTAACCAAAATACTGAATATCGTAGTGAGTAAAACGCATTCCATTTTCTTTGGATTACATTCATTTACGAAACCATATTCAGTATCCTATCTACGGCATCTTGCGGCGTCGAGTAATATTCTCTTATAAAATCCTGGATAAGGAGACGGAGACACCAAGCAAACGACCAACAAACTTTGCATTATTATAAAGTGGAATCCTTTTCCTCTATAAACTCCCATAGTGTTTTTTGGACACCTGGTAAATACAACAGGAGACGAGAATCGGTCTTTTTACGTAACTGTCCGTTTACAGTCCCCAAGCGTGCACAAAAATGACATTGGAATGCTCAAATTCAAGAAGAAAAGTTATGCTCAGTCATATTTTTACGGGAGGTTTGAAAATTTGAAGAATACTCGCTTGAACAATTTTCTTACTAGAGAACGTTAGATTATTCAAGCAGTAACACACTTCATCCCTTGCTTAGGTGAATCCATTGTACTTCTCAAACTAAATTAATGATATCACCACAACGAGACCGGTGTTAATCAAATTAGCGCCCGTCACATACGCAAGTCAGCACGCGTGTATTCGTCTCACGGTCTGCATGTACGCAGACCTAGATTTCATGAGAAAAGAAAAACAGCGCCGAAGTCCTTCAGCTTGAACACTACTTTCCAAAACATGCGTGCCATGTCTCCCTATCGAGTTTCTGCCTCATACACGCACGAATCGCTATCGAAAGCCGGTGCGAGAATCAGCCAGACCGAATTAAGCGCCGCATTGAAGTTTCCATGCACATTTGTTGAACGACCAATGATCATCAACTCGCCAATGACGGCGATTGCCAATGTCTACTAGGAAGAGGCCTGCAAACAACAATGAAATCCGAGCACTACACATCATGCTTATGTCTCACTATCGATGACATTCATGTCGTACTATAATAAAAATGCAGCTTCTAGTCAGCGACGTTATCACCAAAACACAGATCGAAATGCACAACAAGAAGAATAGCCACTAAGTTTGAGCTGTACAAATGCGCAGCACATTTAACCTATAATCAACGATCTGTTATCACGGCCCGATCAAAAAGAGAAGCATTTATTAACAAAGTAAACGAAAGTTCACTAGTGTTAGTGCAGGCCGAGGGGAGGTGCACGCGTCAGTGAAGCAGCAGCAGCAGCAGACGCGCAGCTTCGGCACGGCCCAGAAAGTCCACTTTTTTTAGGGCAGAGATAGCTAGGTTGAGAGGCCATCTCGCCCGACGCTGCTCTTCTGCTCATCACGCTTTTTTTCGGTCGCGTCCACGAAAACGAACTTTCCACACTGAGTGATAATGTGCACTCACACACAAAGTCAATACGAAGATTCGTTAACAAACACGGAAATCTTGGAGCGCCAAAAAATGGTAACTCTTTCGCTAAAGGAGACGCATTAGAGCCGCTTTTATGTTGTATCGTTATTTGGAGTCGTAATGATAATCCGGAATTTCCTGATATCAAACCATAAAAACTTTGTCAGACCAGAGCAGCTGCATACGTTGGAAAAATTATTAATGGGACTAACTTCACGAATCAATTTTAATAAGAAATAGTTTTTTGAGAGAGTTGGATATTTTTGCAAAATACGAGCACATCACTTCAAAAACTAGAGGAAGCTCACCTAAAAGCCGCTGGATCTAATATGAGAAGGGAATCCATATCGCTCAAGACTTGTTAATAATGCAGCGTGTTGAATGCTATGAGAGTGCAGTATTCGAGCAGCTACAGCAGCACGCTCATTAGAATTAACTCATACTGAAGTTCTAACTTCAAGACCAATTTAGTGTATCATTTTTCGGATATTCAAACACATCGAAACCAAAAACTACAAAGCTCATTAATAAAAAGCTTGAATTACTCCGCAAGAGGCTTGGAAAAAACACGATTCAGATCAAGAACTGATCATTTTCAGGCGAAAAACTAACGCCCAACTCGATTTATTTCGAACGTGACAAAGGCGCGACTCAACATAAGAATGAAGTGCAACTCCAAGAGAGCTGTGGCGGAGGACTTAGAGCAGCAGCAGCAGCAACGCATGCTCTGTAGTCACAGTCACGTTTCAGTCAATAAAGGCACCCCCATAATACAGTCTATTGACAAACCTAAGGAAGCACAGTCTGCAGTTATAAGTTACTGCGGAGCAACCTTCTATACGTTCCATGCACAAGTCAATTAAAATGCAACATATTATCACACCAAAATTGAACATAAACGTCTCTTTAGCATGGTACACCCACTGCAGGGCCATTATAAATTTTGAATAATATAGAAGATCTATGGAATCAATATCCAGCACAATGTTTCATTATAAACTACAGGAACATGAAGAAAAAGAATAATACTTGATAATTTAACGTCGTGTATTAAACATCAAAAGCTAAATTTGAACATCAAAATGAGATCCATTCTTGTGACTGTAGATGTGACATTCAGTGAAAGCTAGCAGCGGAACGTTGGGTTTTTTTCTCACTTATTTTGACATTCAAAATTTAGTAGAAATTTCATTTTCACTCGAAGCTTAATGATAATATGCAATAATTCGAAAACATAAGTAAAGTTGCCTGAATTAAGTTTCTTTTGAGATTTGTCATAAATTCATCAGGTATTTGCCCAAAGCATACGTGTCAGGACCCTCGCATCTCTTGCAAGTGTACGGATTTAATTATAATAATTATTCAAGACCGAGCATTTCGTAATTATTCCCAAATTACGACGATACGGCACAGGAGCCAGCACATATACAAGTCAGATGAAACTGTGTAAAATCCTTCATCCTCAATTCAGTTTCTCTACTCACAAAAAAGTTCTGAAGAGACACCTTATCTTCGCTGTATAAAGAGCACTTCAGTTACCTTACCCTCGCCGTACACTGGACACTTGAGAATCCCTTTATTAAGAACCCCCAGAATAGTTTTGGTCAACCGCACTCATGTTCTGCACAAAGTTCTTCTTCAGCATATAGCCTTTTTGACGCCATGTCTATTACACTCTTGGTACAACACACTTAACACTTGGAGGGATGCTCACTCAACGCGTACTCGTGTGAACGCTACAGAGCTGCTATTTTCATATCACACTCAAGACACTAGTTCCACAGCTGTGTTGAGTAGCAGCACTAACACATCAACGCTGTTACCAAATCTCCCGAGCGCACGATGTCTGATGAAAGGAGCTCTTTGATGGAGGTTGCAGCAGAAAAGTGTGTTTCTAATCAGGCGAATGTCGCCCAGCTTCTCAGGCGGTCGCCTTCTATCTAAAGAAGGCGTAATTACATTAATCGGATAAACAACCATGGACATGAGACCATTCAAAAAAATTAAAGACCTGTATGGTATGACCATTCAGGAATTACTCCACTTAAATTCCTAGTATAGAATTATAATTAGACACTTATTTAATCATATATGGAACACATTTTTATTCAAATTGAGTAAATGTATATATTTTTGCATAGATACTAACCTTCAAGTGTGCCGAAATTATTTACTACATTTTTTAAAAGAAATTGGTGGATATATCAATTTTTAAAGATCATTAGTTCAGCTTTCATTTGAAATGAGAGTTGATCAATCATTTTAAATATTTAATTAGACATAACATTTTTGCTCGAAATCAACACCTTGCCGTGTAGGGCTAATTAAAACGAATCTCCAGGAAAAAAAAGCGTAGCAATATAGAAACAGACGAGACTCAATGACAACGTATTTAAATACCTTTGGGTACATCTTGACGCAAACGCACTAATTGTTTATCAGCATCTGTAATGAAACGGGTATATTTAGCACGTTGACTCCGATTCTCCACACAGGTAAAATTACATGCCGATAAATATATCTACTGTGAATTTAAAAATGAAGGATTTTGGTTTCACAAATTTGGTTACTCTATTAATTTTCTTTCTAATCAGAACTAGCTTATTCGATTGATGAACACAAATTTGAAGAAAACTCGAAAATTTGTATCTACACATGACAGTGCTTCGGTTACAATAGGTTAGGTTAGAGGACCGTGTGTACCATACATGACCCACTTCGGAGTCAGCGTGTCAAGATCGTGGTGGCCATGCAGCAGTTGAGGTACTTCCGTTCCTGCTTCACATTGGAAAATGTTTTGGGTGTGTGTGGGAAGGAGGGCTAATCTTAACTCTGTCACTCGCCACCTGATGGCAGCAAACGATGCAGTCTTCCGACGCAGGGACACAACTCATCAGGCCTTGCGGTTGTTTCTAGTTTATCTATCTTTCTCAGCTCTTTAAAAGATTCATTAAGGCATAAAGCTCATTTCTCATTATGGTTTAGCCGAGGTTTTCTCAAATCTACCTCATGTTAGGTTAATTATATCAGAAATAAAATATGAAACAAAAAAGATAGTCCACTTACTTAAATCGATGCTATCCCAAAAATGGGACGGTAAGCGGGACGGAGACCCTAAATATTGAAATCCTACATTATGAAGACGCTGTCTGTTCCGTAAAATGTTGATTGCCATCACTATCATAACCATCGTCCGGACTCGATATTATTAGCATCAGGCATCCAGAAAATGAAACATCCATAACCCACGTTAATTTTCGACGTTTTCACCGTGTCTTTTGAAAGGATTTCCAATTGACGTAAAAATTCTGCTCACTACGGAGAAATTTATACATCTTCTTCAACAGCACAATTCTACATCAAGTAGCTCTTTGACTCAGAAATGAAGCTCACAGCATAGTAAATATAGATTAGAAATCCAAGCGTCAGATGTAACTGACTTTAAGGTAATCAAAAAAAGCAATACAATTTCATGGAAATATCGTAACCGGAGAGCTGAGCTCCAGAACTCCAAAGTAAATTAGCAGCACCCCTTAAACTGCTGCTATAATCATTACAATTTATTCACGTGTCCCGACGTAAATATGAACAGTCGTAAATCGAAATTTGTGCGCAGTCATTTCAAGTAAGTAAATTACTAATAACACCAAATTTTAAAAGAAAAAACAAATGGTTGGATCTGCTTACATTAGTGAATGTCTTCCTGGCTCTGCCCAAAAGGGCTATGTAGTGGGTAAATATATTTAAAAAATAAGAGGAGACCATGAGTGAGAGGAAAAAACAGCAGCTGTGCGTGTATGACTGATCAGTTTCAGGATATAATAATAGTATTAAAACGCTATAAGAACGAGATCAATTGGGTAAATATTTGTGACCTTGCTGGGTTGAAGGTACCGCACGTACTTGACTTCTTTCCAATGAGAAAATATAGCCTATCTTCATCATCCTGTCTCCCCTTCAACTGGAACGGCCCACCTAACGGGCCAAAATTACACTTTAATCCCTCTAGGCGTCTTGTACACACCTGCCCAAAGGGTTATACGCTCGAATAAATAAATCAACTAATTCAGGCCCTCGGCTTGAACGAGATGCTTTGTGCCACAAAGGTTTCCGCTCTTCAGTGTCACTGATCGCTGTCAGCGTGTGGTAAACTAGAAAGCTATCCACCAATACTCCTATTCTGACCAGTGCCTGTCCTTTCGATGAAAGCAAACAAAATTTACACTATTGCCCATGAATTATTCTTTGGTCACAGGGTGGCCGTTTCGTAAGCGAAGTACTGGTGTGCGTAGGAGTAATGAAACCTTCCAGGGTTCTAACACGGCAGCTCGAAACTATGAAGGCGTCGATCAACTGAGCCCAACTTCTTCACAACACAGGCTAAATTGTAATGATAGCCTCAAGCTCAACCCACGGCGGCATTTTAATAGGTGGGCAACAACCGAGATAACTGAGAAATTTATCCTTAAAAACTTTTTTTCGGAAGTGTGAGACGTGAAACTTCCGATGTACAGAGAAGTCTCTCCTGAAGGATGCGTGCAACAGCTGCTATACTGATATGGGTCAAATATGAAATAAATTACGATAAGTTCCTTATGCTATGGTATTTTTACATCTACTACTGTATTATTGCATATTTTCTACATAAAAGATAAATCACTACTAATTAATTACGATTAGATTATTATTAGTTCGTCTCAAGCTCTCTATCCCCATGAAATGTGATCCAAAGACGCAGAAATGAAGGGACCATTACTATAGATTTGATGGTAGCCAGTACTAATTACTAGTAACCAGTATACTGGCGAACACATACAACTAAAAAGTGAAATATGAAATAAAAATTCTGGTTAAATGTAACTAACATCATTACTTTAAATACGTGATACGTATTTTAAATACGCGATACATCCTTACAATGGAATGAGGTAACATCATTACTTTAAATACGTGATACCCATTATGAAAAAAATTACAGGAAGCGCCATCAGAAGACACAGATCACGTTTGAACAGCCTTAACGTTAATTCCGGGAGACCACTTAATTTTCATTCCATTAGATCGAGACCGACTTAATTTTCATTCCATTACATCGAAACTGCATTAATTCATTCAAAAAATACTTCGTTTCGTAAGAACGCCCCTTCTGAAAACGCCGTCCGTCACGCAGGGTAACCTTACATTGTTGCAATGTCAACCGTAAATTTTTACAATACTAGAATCAGCGATCAAGCGTTACATTGGGGCGCACCACAACCGAGCTGTGTCGCGTGAGGCGAATCGAAGAGTTTATGCCGAGATGAGCGACCACGACACTCTCATGCAACGGCCTCAAACGATTCGTTCTGTTCTAGTCGATTTAGAAAGCTCAAATACGTTTTTCATTAATTATAATCTGTAATACCAAAAAGTAACATATTTATACCTCTGTACTACGATCCAAAAGAAAAGGAATACCGGGAGTGGTATACATATACGGTAATTGTAACAGCTCGCTGAGTGGGCCAACATTGCTGGGAAATATCAGTTCGACTCAAGAGGCGTATTGACAACCTGTCCACTCCGGCCGTCGCAGTGATTTAGTTAATTTATTGGTTTTCTTCACGGAGTTTTGGTCTACACGAAGGGAAAGTTTGTATTCGTGTAAGCCATCTTCCTGGTTAGACAAGTGTTCACTATTGATTTGTACGTGAACCTGCTCAAAAGCTCCTCCCCTACACAGACCGTCCAAACACCTGCCTTTTGATGAACCACAAGATATTGGCGTGCCAGGTGGAACATCAACGAAGTTAAGGTAGCGTCTTACCTCCATGGACTGAGTTCTTTTTCACCCGATGGATGAATTTCGGGTGCCATAAAGGTTTGTTTCAGCATCTTGTTCACACTCCCCCAATAATTGTGTGAACATTACACCATCAAAGCCTTACGAAAGGTACGACTTCCTAAAAACCGCGGTTCATAGGAATTAAATAATTTCGTAAATCACGTTTAAAAGACAGACGGTCCCACAACGAAAGCTCAATTGAGATGAGCGCCGGAAATTTCAATAGCGGTCCAACATAACTAGAACAAAAAACACAAATAGGTCCAAACTTACAAAAAAAAATCTATTTTAGATCTGTCAGTAAGTGTGACACAAGGGAAATTTAAAATCAGACAAATTCACAGCAAAGAAGAATATATGCATGCATTTGAAAACGGAAGGCGATGATCCTTAACCTCAGAGAAAAGCACGACCATATTAGTATCAAATTTTAGTGTAAGACCGAAAGCTGAGGATATTGAAAAGATTTCATCATGTTCGACAAAAGGAACATTTCCAAAATATAAACATCGAGAAAAATGAACATACGCTAGATGGTTTTACGTAGGAAAATGGAAAACAAATTAGAAATAAACACACATGTAGAAGCTTCATTTTAGTTAGTTTAATTAATCCAGTCCAAGAACTAGGCAAAGTGCTGTGTGAAATAATTGATTGGGAAAATGAAATTGTTGATCACCAACGACAGATGAAAAATAAATCTCGTTACAGAAATGTGAGTGAACAGCATTTTTAACTCGAGATAGAAATCGAAGAGCTCTGATTACCACTAACCTTCATTCTAGGGGAAAATGACTACGGTAATTAGAAACGTCTGCCAAGACAAGCGTTAACTATGTGTTTTGGAAACAAAAGTGTCAGAAAAGCAAGTAATTGCAGAATGGATGACGTATAATCTCGCACTACATGCAGGTTGTACATTTGTCCAGATGATTAAACAACCTAAGAATTTCCAAAGAATTGTATCAAGCGCAAGATAAAACATCTGTAGCTGTAAACTAAGACATCAAAATAAAAAAGAATAAAGATACGGTGATATCCCACTACATTGTATGAGCAGCAACCGCACATGCATGCTAACAAACAGACAATGTAGCCAAAGGCGAAAAATTCTAAATTAACACTTTGACTGCGATTCTCCGCGCAGGAAATATTTCATGTCGACAAAAATTTCTGCTGTGAGTTTAAAATTGAAGGATTTTGCTGTCAGAAATTTGGTTATCCTATTCATTTTCCCCATAATCCAAACTAGCTTATTCGAGTAATGAACACAAATTTCACGAAAACTTAAAAATTTGTATTCATATATGTTAATGCTTTCCTCACGTTAGGTTAGATGATCGTGTGTACCATATATAGCGCACGTCGCAGTCAAAGTGTTAACTCAGACATTTAAATCGACATGAATCAAAGGAAATCACCAAGAAACATACGCGCAAAATGAGAGGCAATCGCCGGGCTACTAATACTTGAAATGAACGATCTTGGAGAGACCATGTTCGGCCGCGGAGTGTCGGTAACAAGCGAAATCAGCAATGCAAGAGCTCATTACAGCGCCGTGGGCCATTAATTCTGAACACGGGCCGTAGCTTGTGTTAGGGTGACCGGAGCTAACACGGCGCTTGTGTGGGTGCACCGCAGGCGAGGAAGCGGGCCGCCTCAGCAGCTACAATAGGCCTGTGCGACTGTAAGGGCATCTGCAATAACACGCAGTGTAACAAGTGGCGTCGTGCAGTCCCAACAGTACTACTGAGACCATGCGTGTATGTGTTAAAACATTGAATGCATTTAATAAGATAGTGTACAAACACTACGAGTCATTCGCTTTAGCCTAGAGCAGCAGCAACATTAAATATAGACTAAGAGAGCTACAGATAAAGTAATGGCGGGTGAGGTGTAGCAAATTGTAAGGTCAGAGATCAAAGCATTCGTACACGAATATTGTTATGCAGGCTAATTCGAGTCCACAAACCGCTCAGCAAGAAGGGGTGTAGAGGAAAATTTCAGGCTCAAGCCCCTGAGCCATGATTTGGTTGGACCTTAGCTCCGACTTTGCTTTTTATTCGAGACGAGAATGGTACTAACGCCCGCTGACTAAGGAATGTAATGTTGGAACAGACATAAGGGTGTGAGAATATGTCTTTGCGGTGGCCATCACATTACTTGCAGTTTGTAAAGAACGAACATTGTAAATCTTAAGCTTTGAAACATTCTTAATTTTAATGAATTATTGATAAAACTCGATTGGTTAAATGAAATGAAAGGTGCGTTTAGAGGTAAGAGCGTGTGTGTGCTGAGGAGGCGAGGCTGGGGAGGCGAGGCTGAGTGCAAGAGACATGAGCGAGTGGAGGATGGTAGTGAATGACTGTGTTGGACGCGGCTCCGACAGGCAGGACCACCTTCCCTACGTGCCCTCGAGGACCACACTCTACGCGGACGAGCGAGCGACACGTGGGAATAAACCGTCGGTTCCAGTGGGGTCTCACCACGGAAGCACTCGCGGGGGTCTTGTATCCCCAGCAGTTGGATAACTTATCTTTCGTTGCTGTCTGAGTGAGGGGCCGAAAAGCTGTCGTATGTTTAGGCTTCAGTAGTCATTTATTTAATTTATTTATTATCTCTGGAATAGTGAGCCCTCGAAGCTCGACGAGCTCCTTGTGAGAGGAAATGGTACGGATATTTGATATGAAAATTTAAATCTAGAGCCTGGCTCGGAACCACAATTTCAGGGGACATGGCTCCGGCTCGGATTCCAAACAAGTAAAATACGTCGGCTCCGACTGAACCTCCCTGCCAGCAAAAGCAACTAAATGAGGTTACAGGCGAAAACAAAGCATCCAAAATATTGAGCCATAACCAAAATATCAAACAATGACCAAATAAACGTGCAAATAAGAAGCCAATGATCACGACAAAAGCCCTACTGAGAAGACTAAATACACACGAGGGTGAACAGAAAAAAACGCCACGCTACTACGTGAAGAAGCTGAGCAGGGTACCGTCAGCACGCGAGGTTGCATGTTAATTCTGACCTAGACCTGGTACAGCACGCGCACAAGCAGCGCCAGGCAAGCCTTGTGGCACTGAAACGTGTCCGTCCGAGCGTAAACAAGCCATTTTGTCAAGACGGTTTGATTTATCAGATACAGAAAGCAATTGCGTAAGCCGCGGACGAACAAATATGGGTGTTTACGAGGGAGTCTGACAATAAGGATGAATGATTCGAGCACATTAGGGCCAGTGATTTGAAGGAACTGAGCGACAAGGATTTCAAAGCATCGGGTTCGTGCACTGAAGGGACTAAGGGATGATCGAAAAAGACTGTGCCAAGGTGAACTAAAATGGCATTGGCATCGAGAGACATGTGAGGAAACTCTTGCTGTATTATAAAGGACGTAAAAGTAATTGATTTATTCACCAATATTGGACATGTCACAAAAATCATGGAGATGGCATGTGTAGCATTGTGAAGTCTCGAAGCAAATGATCACATAATTTACTGAATATTTCAAGCGGCATTAAATACCTACAAAAATATGAGCAGAGAAAAAGGAAAAAAATAAGGTACAACACTGTTAGCACAAAATGGGAAGACAAAGATTAGCTGAAAAATGACAAATAAAGCGTTTTTAATATTAATAAGGTATTAATAGTGAGACTAGGTTGCATAATACATCAGAAACTCATGCTCTGAACATGGAAACAGCTCAATTTAACCCAATAACGACCAAATGATCGTTTTGTAGCATGATTGCATTTACCTTTGGAAGAAAAACTATGAGCAGCATTACAAAACAGCATCATTTAGTGCCTACAACTGGTCCTCACAGGGTTAAAAAATCCAAATGCTTAAAAAGGACAATGATAGAGTAACAACTGAATGGATAGACTAGCAAGTCACATTATAAGTGCATGCTCTCAAAGAGGTCTCTAAATTTGAATGATAAACTTTGTTCACATTCCTGCCCCTCCACAACCAGGAGGGACAGCTGAAGATAATGGAGATCATGCATACACAGATGCACCAATGGCCCACCCATTGTATGTTAGTAAAATCCTAAAACATGAAAGGCTATCTTCTATGAGATAAAATAATTTAAATGGTTTTCAAATTAGAAAGATTTAAAATTCCCTAGATTTTAGAATTATTCTATCTTCTGAAAAGTTTCAACTAATAGGCATGTACAGTTGCCGTTTCTAGACAATGAACTGGTCTTGGTAAGTATCTCAAACAAGAAGCTTTCAAATGAGTTAAAAAATAAAATAAATTTCAATAACATACACAAAGCTTTCATGAAAGGCTAAGTTCTACCCCTCAAGATCATCATTAAATTAACTAATGAACTTTTAAATTTAAATAAACTTTAAATCATGGAGCAGAGTGATACTTACCATTTTAGGACTGACTATTGTACATAGGTAGGTAATAAATTTCATTTGATTCTATTTTGTTGATTGACAGACTCAAATATACCAAAGAAACACAAATACAAAGACAATGAAAAAAAATTCATAAACTTAATTACATGATTAACAAAATAGCTTCCTATGCTATGCAAAAAAATTAAATCTGAACTGTATAATAAACTGATAAACCTAAATATTGTGCTTATCTATGACACAGAAATTATCAATATCTAAAAGAATATAGATAAGCATAATGATAAGCAAAGTGTCGATAAGAAATAAATCAAGTTATAAGATGGTCCCCCTGCTTTGAATTTGAGAAATAGGAGTTTCATATTTTTTTTCATGGATATTCCAAATTTCAATTCTATGAAAACGTCCTCACTCATGTAGCTTAAATTTTTTTACCTTCAAATACTGCACCAGATCTACAATTAACATGTAAAACAAGACTTTACATCCATGAATTTTTTTTTGCTCAGAGTCAATAAATCTCATTGCACTATTAAATTGGAGGAGGTACAGAACCCCTAGTCAAACTCATTCCCATATGTATTGCAAGCAGTAAGTAGCTTTCATGATAGGAACTTCATACAATGCTTGAGACACTCAGTGCTTTACATACACATATGATCTAATAAAACTTGAGTTTATGGTACAGTAGAGCAGAACATTGATGTGTACATTGCCAGTGTAAACAGTGGAAGTACAGCAGAGCAAATTGTGCTACAGTTCTGTAGTGGTATATTTTGAGAGCAGGAGGTGTTATTGAATAAATAACTAAACAAACTTAGTTTATTAACTACCTGAGTTAATTTTCTAACAGTTAAGATAATGTGTGATGTTATCAAAATACTAATTTTCCTTTCATAGATCACATCAAGATTTTGTATATATGCATGGCATGCAAGTGAAATGTTATGGGCTAATGTGCAAAAAATTTTAAAATTGTTTTCAAAATTTGTTAAATTAAAATGTAACATCATTCAAATAATGAGAAAGGAAAAAAGTAGTTAAAAACAAAACATGATGTTTTTAAATCTGATCAATTGAATAATTGTGAACCAGTAAGAAATGAAATATTTTTGAGAAAGAAATTACATTTATTTAATATTTTATAATACAAAAATAGTCAAAAAACATAATAATTTTCAAAGACTGACTGTCTGATTACTTTCACCTAAGTGATACTTGTGAAATATCTTCAAGTGTAATGAATATATACTCACCTAATGGGATAATTTACTTCCAGTTACCCAGAAGCAAGTACATTCTTCAGAAAACTGTTTTAAATTTTTTTCTTTAATAAGCAAATAATAGCATCAAAACAAATTCTAAACTTACACTTTCTTCATGCAGAAAAACAAAGTACAGAAGTTCACTGGGTGGAAAAACCGTTAGAGTTCAAAGAGGGTTAGGGTGAATGGAGGGACTCTACCAACTTTTCAAGGCTAAGTTACAAAATAGGTCACAGAATTTTAAATTGAAATCCGTTACATCATCTATTTTGAAAATTAATGTAAGAATTTCAAACGCAGACACGTTATCGATCTTACCCTCGAGTAGAGGGTAAGAACACAGAGGGTTGTGTATAAAGATTCATTGTTTGGAGATTCCTACTTGACTTATCGTCAGCAAACTAAGTCCAGGAGTTGACAAGAGGAATAGGCAGAAAGAAACCTTACACCCATAGTACCACACGTATCAGTAACACGGAGACCTAACCTTGCGCCTCCTGTAAGATTCAGTTCGTTCAAAAAACCGACGCGTAATCGGTTTGTTTACATCCTATGGACATCTTTAGACCAAATAAAGTCCCTTTTAGATATCAAATACATGATATTTTATCTGTCAAATTACCACAGCAATGATACACGTAATTTGGTAAAGAATAACTAATACAGCAATTAGATCGGCAACAGCAGACGACATGACCGCTGGAAGAGATATCTCACCATTTTCCGCAGGGTCGCCTTTTCTGGCCGTTGCTGCATTTCCCATCGTTTAGGAACTTGGAAGACACAAAACGGCAATCCCAGACACGCTCCAGGATGATAAAACGCATAAAATTTCACTCGTAAACGTATAAAAATGGTAAAAATAAACACCGAGCGAACAGAGAGGTACACACGACACACCTTTGCACCGCAACGTTTGCCAGCGTACTGGCGAGTGCCGCCCGTACACACATACACATGCGCGCACATACGAACATGGTGTTCGATATGTTCACTTTTTGTTCATTCATTCATTCATTGGAACCAACATGCCGTGGTGAGCGTCAGGGTACCACACACACACAGAAGATAGAATTACACGGTACGAAAATAACGGTGGAAGTGAAATTTTAAGGTAATTGAACTATGAAGAAGCAAAATTCTTATGTAGTCTTATATAGTTACCCTTTAAACGTGCTCCTCTCACACGACGAGGGGAGTTATAGACTGCGCACTGACTTAAACAAGACATTTAATAAGACTGCGCTATTTTAGATAAATTTAAAGTCATAAGTATTGGCCCACACACCTCTGGAACTCACAACCTGGATAAATAAACATGAAACTCACAAATATGGAAATGATCCAGAGTAAGTTCTCATTTGAAACAAAGAATAACCTTAAAAAGAGTAGAAAACTTTCAGGAAGGTGTAGACATGGGGTAAATGAGGACATGGGGTATGGGGCAAATTCAGGACATGGGGCAAATGAGGCATCTGACGTTGTGCTCTCACGAAGCTTGAACACATTTCGAGAGTTCACGGTTACGCTGTGGCTCATCTTACGGGGTGTATCACTTGGCAAAGGAAATTGGACCCAACATTCCCTACTCTTCCCCGTGTGGCAGGGGACGCCAGCTCGGCCTAGGGTTACCGTCACTCCTTCCTGCCATTCCTAACAAGGCATTGAAAAACCAGTGCGTAATAAGGTCAACTAGAAGGCAATGAAGAGACTCATTATTAAGATATTTCATAGGGTACATATATGTTAGGTAGCCCTAGTTTAGATTTTCATTTTTTAATTTATGTAGTTTAAAATAACTTTTTTTGACGAGTGTTTCATGATTATCTGCGTACCCTTGGACCTCACGCTTCAACTCTCAGTATTGATGATGAGCTGTTGAACTTGTAATTATTCATAACTCTGTCCTCTAAATATTTCAATTTCACGAGCCTCTGTGTACTCGCATATTAGGTGTCTCTAAATATTTACATCTTGTGATTCTTCAAATATTAGGACTTAAGAATCTCTATATATTTCATCGTCAAATAATGTCCGATAAAATGGTATGTCCGTGTCAGAGACAGGTACAGTAAGCAGCGTACAATACCGATGGCATTATCTAATAAGAACCACTATGTTTCTTCCACAAAAGTTATCTTTGACAAACCTTACAAACGTCAATAGCCTGAATTTATTCATCGCACGATATTTATTTTACATTTTCAATGTACAGTAAAAAAAATTCGTAAAAATAAATCAAACAGTAATTTTGTGGCACGACATTCACACCTGTACAGCAAGTTTTTTGAGAACGTTCCGGAGATAATCGCATTATGATGGGAAAATCAACTTTCAGAGTTAGGCAATTTAAAATTTTTAATGCTAAAAATGATTAGGAAACCGAGAAATGACATCGAGGACCTGAGAAATCAACAACAATTTGAGAAGTTTTTAAATAAAATAAAATGAAATAAATAATTCTTCTTGAAATCCATGGTTATGACTACTTTGACCACCAGTTGAAAGCCTGACGTGAAATATTTCCGGTAAGAAAACAAACTTTCGTCATACGAAAGCGCTTTCGTTGAACTTGAAATAAATTAGTTGTTCCGAGCCGTGATGACACTGCCCCTTATTTTCAGAGGATGTCGAGCGATCCTTGAGCTTACCTCGCATACATGCATTCCTCCCACCAATGATTATGACACAATTAGTCATAATTTTGAGTCAGTGTACGTGTAAGTGTCTGGTGTAAAGTGAAAGTTTGTCAAGTCAAGATCTTCCCTATTCCGTTCCCTCTCCCGTCAACACTCGCTGAATGCTGAATGTTCAAGTGCGGCATTGCAGCCACGCACGTCTACGAGACTGGCTTAGAATTGAAATCCAAACGGAAGATACTTTCTGTTAAATAGCGTTGGTATTCACGACCACAGCTGACGCGAGAAAACCAGGTTTCATAAGATAAAATTTCATGCGAGTTCAAATTCTTTATTAAACTATTTGAATTGAGAAGCGTTATTATCTTTCCTCCGTAAGCCGCTCCGACATTCCTCCCCATTTCTCGTGACATGCGTGCACCGAACTCCAGACGTTGTTCAAGACAAATTTCCGCACAAATAATAATGTCCCATTTTTAATGGTTTTACAAACAGAAGCATTGATACGAGGTATGGCAATTCAGTTCAAATTTTTAGGCACCCACGTAAAATTTCCAAAGCAATTTTAGTCACCATACTTAATTTAATAAATATAAGTGCAGCAAGAACACGGTTCTGACTCTGAAATGCCGATTTTTCATGTTTTCATTTCGATTGGCAGGGGCTGAAAGAGCAACAGTTCAAGTGGAGACGGCAGAAACTGCAATGTGAGTCGCTCGCGCAATGGCAGCACAACCTATCATACCTCCGTAACACAACTTGCGTCTGGCGTGCGTACCCCACCTGCTCCTCGTACCGCAGCCAGCGTGACGCAAGCTTCCGACCCAACCGCCTTACATCTGCAGCGTCCCTACAGCCTTCGAACGTTTCAGCCTCGTTCCAAAAGATTCGATTTTGGGACCGAATAATGCGTCGAATATGTGCTGTCCCTCTGTTGGTTGACGTAATTTTAATTCTTTACAGGCGATCCTCGACGTACGATCTTCTTATTTTAAGCAGCATTTGATTTATGTAAAAGAATATTGGTTTCAGGCATTCGAAATGAGCGCTAATCCGGCCAGGGCCTCAGTCTCGAATTCTCCGGGCTGAAAACTTTGAGCTTTAAGCCAATAGTGCTTACCATAAGTACGTCATATGCCGAAGATTGCCTCTACTCAGCATTTTTTGTGAATTTTGAACGAGAACAATTATTAGATATCGAGGGCAGAAGGACTGCATCATTTTAGAAAGCTGTATCAGGAGCGATACACGGCGCGGTAATGAGGAAAAAGAACGCATTGTTTCCTAACGTTTGCCCAATTTGAAGGGTTTCCCACGAGGAACTTATTGTACATACAATACAGTGAAGGAAATACTCCTCGCCAGGAAAGTATTGCAATAAAAACGAGAACACCAACCGATTGTTTTATATTTGATCGAAAGTTTTACGGCGCGACAACACTGCACAATCTTATTTTCTATCGATTGCGTTTGTGTTCTTGAAAAATTCATACCTACTGTATTTAATCGTTCATCTTAATACCATGAAGTATAATTCATACATACAAGTATAAACTACATTTACTCGAATATTTACGTTACCGAAAAAATATGACATATGTATATAAATTTGTATACAAATGAGGTTTAGCGTTACAGTCAACTTGAGCATGGTAAATTTTTAAAAAAAAATTTACGAAATGTTCGCCGTAATATGACTCGCATTCTGCTCGAAGCTCCGTAGCGCGAGTGCAAGGCAGCGAAAATGCTTCTTATCGAGGAGGTCCACGGTTTCATTCCGGGTGGAGTACTTCCTGTGGGAAAAGATGATTAACCCTAACATTCCAAAAAAGCGGCACACCAGTGTAGCTTCGATCCGGGTGTTCGAAAATTTCTAAGGAATTCAAGTAAATCGAAGAGCAATCAGCGCACAAGTGACGGGGGTCCAGTCACCCCCCCCCCACGAGGGCCTAGACGAGAGGAGGGGACCAAGTAAGCCAATATTGAAGGCTGCCATAAATATTTCGCTCCAGAATTCGTTGCTCATGTCTGGCAAAATCCACGTTTCAATTGCGAGTGCATAAGTTTAAAGTGAGATTATGACCATTACTTAGGCAGCTGTAAGGTCATTAAATAAACCAGGAACTCTAGCGTGAGGTTTATTGCATTATGATAGTTCTCTTATCAATAAATCTGAGCTTACATTACTTGTAACATTTTACATTTTTATCAAATACTGAAACGCTTCTCGCCGCATCTTTATCTATAAAATATAAGCTCTACGTCGAATTCTACCTTTAATAAATAGTATGAGTGTTATGAAGGATTTTCACTTGTAGCAATCGTTCACCTGATATACTGACCGGAAAATGTTTGGATTTTAATAACCTCTTGGAAGCTTGTGGTTCATTTGCGTCATTTGTTACGCACATTATTGAAATTAAGCAAATTCAAGACGTTTGGCAAATGAGAGCAATTACTGTAATTTAGCACCATCAAATGGTAAAAAGTTCAGAACCAAACGTACCTCCCACGCTGAACAAACGACTGTGCCCGGGAGTGTTCGCACCACTACTTGTGTACACAAAGTCGTTATTCTTACGCTACTAACCCGACGGGCCATCAATCCGTTTTATTATCAATGAAAAGTTACATAAGTGTCTTAGAAAATTCGCATCTCCTGAAAGGGCTACGTATCCGTACTTCAAGAGACAAGAGCAATAGGCTGAAAGATTCTCAAACGAAGAAAGAAAGTCCTAGAATTTTCATTGTTCTTTATACTTCGCTCCCTAGATTTTAAATCGTAAGCTCACCTTAATAGACTGGGCTGCCTTGTATGAATAAACAACTTGGTCGTACTCGGTAGCTCGGAGCGTTTATATGTTCTTCGATGCCCATGAACGGGTGCGCTAACGTACACAGTGTATGCGGGCAGGCATACATTGAGTGCGACCGAGCAAGCAAGCAAGCTTGAGTGTGAACTAAACTTAAAAGTAAAATAACTTCAACTAACTTAACTAAAAACTAATTTTAGTAAACAAAACATCCTAGACAAAACAGGCGCACCGCAAGTCCGTCGGTTTATCAACGCAAAGATGTTTAGATGGAGCCAGGGATGTGAAGAACATAAGCAGCGCCCATCAACATGGCAACCGTCACAGGTGATCAAAGTGACCAACTTGATGAATTAGCAAAGCCTGGCTAGGAATTACAGGATGCCATGCAATAAAATTAAAAAAAGGAGTGGGTGCTCACAGCGCTTCAAAAGCATGTGCCCCAAATAGAATGAGCAAATTTTTCTGTGATTCGGTATACGTGCAATGGACAATAGAGAAATTAGTTTTACCGAGAAATAACGAGCGTACGCATAGAAATTTAAACAAATAATAGTGAACATACCAATAGCCCATATAATTATCGTCTTGTGTCGAGAGGCGTCTAAATAAAAGTCATAACGCCCACGAAATTCGAGACACTTCTCCTCAGTTATGGACCTTAATTCATGCCGCTCAGCGATCCAAAGCGCTGTCAGCTACGAAGCTCCCGTGTTTCTTGCTCCTTCACCCTGCCATACCACGGAGCGGGCCCTCACCCCGCAACTCATGCTTCCATGAACGTACACTAGGCTCGAAACTACGTAACATCAATCAGAAGTCCGCCAAATGTGTCATCCAAGCATTCTCCATTCCGTTCGGTCTCTCAAGCACACCAGCTCCGCACGGCTCTGTGAAATACCTCAAGCGCTCCATCTTTATTCTCGCTCAAAGCTCTTCTTTTTTAAAAATATCATACGCGTTTGAGTGAATTCTGTAATGCAGGTAATTGTCAAACCAATATTTTCGTGCCGTCGGGCTCAAGTTCACTCCTACATAAGCCACCGAGCACTTGTGATTGAACAGAAGACGCGCGTGTTCGTGTGGGTAACATACTTCTGTGATTGGTTCCAATATTCTTCGGGAGCCAGAACATATTTTATCGTAAAAAAACAAAGAATTGTTAAGACCTCTAACTATTACGTCCGAAACTTAAGGCGGGAGGTTCCAAGGCCAAGGCCAATTAAAGCACGTGGCACTGCAAGAATTAGGCGGGAGTTTTGGTGTCGCGACAGTATTGCCCGAGTGTCTGATACCAATCAATGAAGAAATAAAGGAAAACAGCTGCATGAAACAATTTTCATATGTACTTGCAGGTATTTATAGCCATTCCTTGACTTCTTTTCTGCAAAAAACGATGTGTTCTCTTGTAAGAAAATGAGCAGTTCATTTCTCCAAAAAAACTATACAGTTTCTCACCATGGAATCCGAAACTAAAACTACTAAAACTTATACAAAAAACTAAACTCAAATACTAGGAAAAATTCGAATTTAGGACGGCAAGATAGATGCAAATGAAAAACATCCTAAATCTAATATGAATGTTAGGCGTAAAAAGAAATAAACAAAAATCTTCGTATAAAAATACATACGACTGCACATTGCCAGCTGACTCGAAGTCCTTTCAAAAAGCAACAATTCTGTAGTATGGAGTACTGTGCATTCTATATTCTACGAATTTTATTGCCGATCTTCCTTTTATCAGTTGTAATTTCTTCTTATCTTGGATGACGTATACTTCGGTACCAGGGCTGACACCGCGTTCAATGGGGCTATTGTTAGCGCCCTCAGAAGAGCTAAAAGTCGACTTCCTGAGAGAACATTGTGGCTAACACTCATACGACGTGACCATAATATTCCCGGGCATTTTAATGCACATCATCATCGAGAGCATATTTAAGAGTAGCATGTTACTCGAAGAAAAACATGTTTCTTCGAGTTACGAGCGTCTCGCTCCGCAGCTTGGTTTGTTTACGGCTTGCAAAAGCGCGTTAGACCTGAAAGCGTCGTAAAACGATGGCACAACATTCATAAAGGAGCTCTTTCCCGGTTACACGATGGAGAACCCCTACACGAGCTTTGTCTCCGTGACCAAATATTCTCCCATTGCTAATGAGCCATCAAAAGATACGAGTGAAATGCATATCCGAAGAATTCGAAGGAAAAATTCTCCAAATCTCATTGTGGTACACACTCTTTCCAGATAGAAATGATGATTGTAGAAAAATCAATCATTAAAGCAACCCTTAACGTAGAAATTTTACATACATAACGCATCAAATTTCGCTCAATTGAAACTCAACTTATCGAACTATACGCGTTTGTGGCGTCACGTTGTTGGCTGCTAGGTGAATGGCGCTTGCGCAAATGAATCTGAACAATGACCGCTCTGAAAATTGAGTCAGTACCTCACAGAGCCACAGCAGTCCACTCACAATACGCGTGCTGCACATCGTACTGTAAGGAATTAAATTGTTGCCAATTGGATCAGAGATGGCGGTAGATTTTTGCTACTGCTTAAACGTTGGGATATGGTTGTTTCGACATGATTATAGGTGTAATTTGGGAGTTCATGTACCGGAATTACTTTATTTAAATGAGATGAAATGCTCAGAATCAACAATTAAGTTTATCGAGAGTAAAAATTACGCCGTAAAAAGCACATAGAACGTATCTCCAAATTAAACTTAATCACTAGTTCCGAGTAATGCCTCCATAATCAACATATCGAAAAAAACGTATCACTGAAGAACTACTGAAGAATATGTCCTATGACTATGATATGTTCATAATTCAATATTTTCATTTTCCTATTTCTTTAGAAGGACCATGCTGACCCTTTCCATGTACCGTGTACAATCGACAGTTCATGCAAATGGGTTGTAAATCTGTATGAATTTTTTTCAAGCCAAAATTTCAGTGTCATTGCTTCCTAGGTCAAACTCGTGTATACTTTGGTGACGATCCCCTTTTTTGGCCTCTTAACTCAGCCGTAAGCAGTGTATGGAAAATAAAAAACTCATTATATATTTCCCACGCACGTATTTCCCCATGTAATCCATAATTTACCACACTCTTAGCAAGCCGCTCAGAAATGTTTGACAACTGCTCAAATCACAATACGACCAGTAGTGATTCGGCAGTTTCAAAAATCTGTTTCTATCTTTTCTTACAAAGTGCGCTGTAAACTTATTGCAGATATACATAAGCGTGTAGTGAGTTTTTCGAGAGTTCTCAAAAACGAAGCTACTTGCAGATTATTTTAAAAATATTTTGAGCGTTAAAGGATTAAGAGAGTTATGATTCCTTAAACATTTTACCATTCTTCATGATGAAATTTTTTACTCTGAACAGACTGCTCTATGTAAGCTTCTAGACATTCATGGAAAATTTCTTCTCTATCGACAATGACAAAACGCTTAAAATACAAATGGCTTTTATTTAGAAAAGAATGATCCCAAAAAATCGACAGCCCACCCTTTCCCGCACTGTTCGACGACGAAGCTGTCTTTCCCTCATTTGGGACTTGCGAGGGAGGATGAATTTTCCCGCCAAGTTTTGAAACAGGAAAGGTTGAAAAATGAGCAATTCATTCCGAAGAAAATAACGCAGAAAGTGGAAATTTCTTCGTTTGACCCTGGACATGAGGGTAGGATTGGCCGGCTCGAAATCATTGACCTGAGTGTCAAGCGAGTGATGCTCACAGCTGAGGGGTGCAGGCAGCAGAGCTCTTGCTTGTTGGTTGTGAGGCGTCTACCTGAGAGGGGGGCCACGACGGAGGGGAGGGGGGAGGGGCTTGTCTCACTTTCGGGATAAGTACCGATTGAATTGCAGTCATGTTGTATAGTTATATTGAAGTCATATTGCAGTCATGTCCTGTCACAATCACATCAGTCATAAAAACGAGATATTTACTGGTCATATTGTAGTCATATTTTACTCCTACTGCTGTCATATTGCAATTATATAGCAATCATACTGAAGTCATATTACAGTTATTTTGTAGTTATATTGAAACCATACTGCAGTCATATTACAGTCGCATTGCAATTACATTAGTCATAGTGGAGTCATATTGCTGTCATTTCGCCGTCATATTACAGTCATATTCAGGGAGCAACTAGTTACGGGAAGTGCGTTGGGCCACCTATTGTCCCTATGCCACATATGCCAGACCTTGAGCTCGTTACAAGTGTTGATAACTATATCAGCGGTGGCTCTCATAGCCGAGGCTTTTGGCAGAACATTATTGGAACTAAGACCTATTGAAATTTGAAACAAGCTAATTAAACAATACGAAGGTCATCGTGATCGACAGATTTTAGCGCCTCAATCCCCTAAACGAAACATTTAATTTTAATAGCCAATCCATTTAAATAATTACAGCCATCTGCAAGTTACTGCAGAAATATTCGATGAAAAGCTCATATTTATTACGGGTTAAATAGTTCAAATTATGCCGAGCTGCATCTTGGTGCTTGTCCGATACTTTCCGTACAGTTTCGTGAATACTTCTCTTTGTCTAAATTCTGTGGACCGCCATCCTTACCTGTAAGATTGTGTTGTTATTTTGTACCGCCACAAGGCATTGTCCTTGCCTCCCTTTATCATCTCTGCATCATACGTACCGGATGCTACAGTAAATGTACAAACGAGGTCTTTAATAACAGAGAACATTATTTGGTTTGTGAGCTGAGCTGTTGCCCACACACACCGATCGAGATACACCCACCAACTCAGGTGGGGGACAGGTCTGAGTAACGAAAACGCGACCAAGTGCCTCAAAGTTGAACCCTTTAACTGCACCTTGTGCCATGACTGATACCGTCCTCTAAATATGAGTCCTTTTTTCAAAACTACTTTTGGTTTTCAGTGAAAAAAAATGTGCAGTAAAAGGTTACAATGACGCATTCACTCGCTCATCTTTCACAGATTGAAATTCTCACCTTCTCTCGGGTTGTAATTCCCAAGTATCGTGTGGTTTCAGGTGCTTCACAAATATATTTTTAAGACTTTTCACGCTTTGTTCCAAGCCCATAGTTTCGAAGTGTGATTGTTTGTGGTGTGACTCCTGTCGAATGAAAACTGAGCCCATTTTGATGGTGGTAACTTATTTGTTTGTATTTTATGACCAGCCTTGTCGTGTCGTCAGAAGTTATGGCGAATCTCATCTGAAACTATGTAATTAAAAAAAAATGATACGGACTGCCTTCTCTGACATTCTCGCTCACTAGGAATCTGTACCCGTGAATCTTCCCACATCTAATTCCTTCAGTGCATGAATAAATGGTTAGACACAAAAATTATACAAACCTGGCTTATTATTTTGCAGTGTAGATTATTTTGAAGACAGAATAGCGGGATTTTTTCCATTAAACTAGTCGAGTGTCAGGAAACGCTTCGCAACAGTTCACTATTTTTTCCAGTCAGTGACGTCAGTGCGTGGAGTGAGTAGAGTGAGGGTTGACAACCATCGCATAATGCAGAACGGAGCGGCTCCGACTTTGTTGTTTCCAGCGTAAATTTGAGGCATAACAATAGGATTGCACGTCAGAATGTCTGTCATTACTAACCCACTTATTCTCAACACCACCGTTGCTGGAAGAACACAATACTACTTTGAATGTTCGTGATATACATAAAGGTGAGACGGCGCGCTAACTCCCGAATTATAATTATTTGATGATTGGTGTCTAAATACATGGAACAAGGCAATTCCGCCTCTGTTCTAACCTCAGCTCGTTGATATGCGGTAGGACAATAGCCCTGTAATCAGGGCGAACTCTTAGTCTCCGTTTCCATGTCTCGGATTGGTTCCATTTTTCGATCTCAAGGTAGGAGAAAATTATCCAGAAATGTTGATACTGTCAGATCGGAAAAATCATTGGAAAACTGAAGAAAGAAATCAGAAAATGCGAACCTAGCGAAGGAAAACAAGCTAACATGTCATTAAGGCTACGGTGGAGCGCAATGCTACAGCTCCAGGAAAAAGTTCACCACCAACGCACCTGCCAGTAGAGTCCGCTTGGATACGAATTACCTCGGTTATGTTACAGAAACTCTGGTAAAACAAAAATTACGAAGAGTTTGTGTTATGAATACCTAAATAAAAAAATACGAATTTGCCAAAATATTGTAAGATTTCGCATTCAATATATGATGTGCTGCAAAACATGATGCAAAACATTTTGTCGCCAAGAAAATTCAGAAATTTAAAATCGGACTAGGAATGCGAAACGTAGTACAAATCTCGATTGTAATTCAAAGTTCACTATATACTCTAGACATGCTTATTACACGACGCGATGTACAGCTTAAATTGGATACGAGTAAATTATGACAAATGTTCAATAAAATCGTTAAAACAGACATGAAGATTTGAAGAAAGCATGTTCTTGTCACGGAAGTCGCTATTTTTAGAGTAGCGGTTTCTAAACTGGAGTACGTTGCCCTCTGACGATAATTTAACCACATTTGAGTGACAGAAACACAGGTCTAGAACCGTGGAAATCGCTTCCAATCACGAAGCCTAAAAATTCTTTGACTAGCTTCAAGCACGCTACTCCTTCACTCCACTGATGTTCTTTACACCTATGGCAACAGGCATTACAGAAGCACAATATTGTAGTATAACAAATAAAAGAAAATATACGAGTCCCTAGAGTGGCTCCTGATTGATACATGTGACCATATACTCGTATATCAATGTTGACGATGTTTTCTGAATGAGGTAATATACTTAATGTGGCATGTCAAATTATGAGTGTGTAGTCACATACTCGTATATCAATGTTGACGTTTTCTGAATGAGGTAATATACTTAATGTGGCATGTCAAATTAGGAGTATGTAGTCACATACTCGTATATTAATGTTGACAACGTTTTTAGAATGAAATAATATACTTAATGTGGCATGTAAAATTGGGCGAGACGCTGAAATGATCGGGAATCACTACTTTAGAAAATGGACGCAAGGTAACCATTTGATGCAACTCAATTTACATGACTAGTACAACAGGTAGAGAGGGATAAATAAGTATAACTGTTTTAACCCAGGTGTTAATTTGGAATGTTGTCAGTTTTTCCGCTTTTTTGACACCGATTTGTGGGACCAATAACAGGCACGTGCTATTCCCTACCCCTGCTGCAGCACTTGGGCCTTCTCATTGACTCATTTCACGCGGGAAAAGTTACTGCCGGAGTTTTCTTTTCGAGCATTACGAGGAAACACACACGCCCAGGTGGAAACTATGTCCACTGATAGAAAATGAAAAAATCTACGATTTAAATTGACTGTCCTCGAGTATCGGGTGCTGCAATTGGCCGCTCACATCGGAGCGACGAGCGATGGTCCGGCCGATATTAGCGCTGGAGGAGAGGAGAGCGACTCCTCTCACCCGGCCCGGGAGCTTCTCTTTAATAGAGAGTTACGGTGTTCCAAGTGTAGGTTCGTGTTCGTACCAGCAATCAATAGAGGTTTTGCAGCGCCTTCAAGCAGATCTTTGGGGAGAACTTGGCAATTTGGGAGCATTGCACCAAAGTACGGGAGATTTGTTAGCTTAGATTAAAAAATAAATAAAAATCAGTACAGAAAGCCGTAAGAGCTAAGCACTAATGTGCAGTAGAGGTTTGATGTAGATATTGGCGAGATGTCAAAGCTACAAAACTAAAGCTGTTATTCTCACATTATAAGGGGAATGATTCTATAGCGATTGACCTGTAGGTCGCTCAGTTCACCCCTCATGTCATTTTAATTAACGCTACTTGAATACGGTGGAAATCATAAGATCAATCCGGAGACGGTTGCCATGGCAGCGCCCGGCTCAGTCGTCTGCCGTGTTTATACATCACGCTTTCTGGGCAGCTATCTAGCTTTATAGACTCTCATGGTCCTCAAAAATGCACATTCATCAAATGTATTAAAACAACAGCACTCAGTTCAGCTTTATGCGATAAAAGTCAATTGCCCCATCCCGTATACAACCGTAATCGATGAAACTAGGAAAGAAAATGTGAAGAGAAAACGAATGCATTTACTGCAGTAACCCTTTTATAATAGTCGTGTGATTTCAAAGCCAGACAACAGAAACAATTTTACTAAATGCGGCAAAAGCCATCGAGATGTCAATGAATTGTCATACCTTGTTATTCCTATTCATTATAGTTAGGAAATACCATAAATTCAATTTTCAAGCACTTAGGGGAAAAAAGATTAAATTATGATAAAAAGCAGAGTATTAGCTCATTCTCCACGGCTAAAATAACTAAATATTAATATTAATATACCGAGTGGCTCACTAGTAGTTGACCATTTCAATTTGCTAATAAAGCGAAAAAATGGACGCTATGAGGCTGAAACAAGCTTTATTACAAAGAGCATTTTATAAGGCCATATAATTTAATAACCTATTCATTGAACAGCTAGAAAGCTACTGTCAGTTTCGAGTTCAACCCTCAATTTCGTCCTATTCCGCTTCAGCAAAGAAAAAGGAATAAAAATTGCGCAAGTGTACGCAAGTTCAGTGTCATTAACGTTAAGTGCACCGTGATGAACGAATCCATTTCAGAAGAACGTCTTTTTAAAAACACAAATATGTACACCGATAATTTACGGAAGCGTAATATTACTGATAAACCACGATCTGAAAGATTTTCACCGACACACGAAAGAGAGCCGAGTTTTCAAAACGACCGTGGCTCACATTTAAAAATCATTTTCAAAACATCGTGTCAATATACCATAAGAATGTTCTTTTTTCAAATAAAACGAGTTTCAACGTTCTAGTGATCTTGGTTTTAGTTTTATTATCAAATGAAAAGGGTTAGAGACTTCTGGGCGACTGTGTATAACCCACATAAAATTTTTAACAAGAAAACACAAAAATTCTAGCAACAGAAGATGACTACGTGATTAGTCGACAACTAAGTTGTTAGTTTAACGTAGGTAATTCGCCTTACCTCATTCATTTTAATATTACCTATCGTTTTATAGAGACATACCCGGTAATGCGTTACGTACGCGTACGGAATAGATTTAACTATCATTGAAGACTAGGAGTGAAGACATGTCAGATTATTCGAACTTGTCTCCTACTCAGCTTCCAAATCGCACATTTCTCGCGACATAATGTAACTTCCAGCTCCCTCCGTGACTCCACATTTGAATACCTATACTCTGCAAGAAACTCCAAATTTAGGTCGATGCCTCTCTCCTTTCAGAAGGATTAAACGTAATTTCAATGCATGTATTTAGTTATTGAAGTATGAGCAAGCAATTTTAAAATTAATCGAAAATCTTTCGTACGAGCGTTTTAAAACGAAGAAAGAGCGCGAGATCGTGCAACCATCCAACTTTTGAAATTCTTCGGGCAAATAAATTTTCGTGTAACATTGGAGCTAACTTGCAGATTGTTTTCATATCTGGGATTCATACGCGTCACACGATTTTTTGGAACCCTAGCTCATCGACAGGAGAGTTATGGATATCTGAGGTGTGCGAGTTCCTGTGACCTCTAGCACACTTGTTTGAAAATGAAACAATTTTTATCATGGCGTGGTCAATATTCATCGACAGTTTCCAATGAATAACTTTCCCCATTAAAGTAAGAAATAGCTAAACTTTACTATGAGTTTGATCTGAAGCACTCAATATGCAGAATTCGTTACGAAGTTTAAATATAGCAATTGTGGCAGGAAAGCAGCGCGCGCAAGGTTCCCTCATCTCCCTCCCAGAATAGCCGGATAATTAAAGCAGATACTGCGGCCGCAACCTGAACAGTTTTGAAGCTGACAGGATTCGCGGGCTGCTGCCGCTCCCGTGTTACGCTCTACGCTCACAGTGCCTCAGCTCGGATAGTGTCCAAATCTGAATGGACAGACTTATTTTCCAAGTAAACGAGATATCGGGTAAATAGTACTCCATATTTTATGCATCGTGTGCTTAAGCAACCAAGCTAGTTTTGAACTAATCGGTGAGACTAACTGAAGCGTAAGGAATTTAACACTAGTCCCTGAAGGGTTAAGAAAATTAGTTAAGTCCTGCTAGTCATGCGTAGAGAACTAACCCAATTAGATCAGTTCTCGGACTCCTGCGTGAAAGTTTGAATAGTTTTGTAGGTAGGTCGTACAGTACAGAATTGTTTGATTGAACCAAGGCAAGAGAGTGTTTTCACTTCTGTATATAACTGGACTTATTTAGATGTAAATATAAAACCATTTAATTTATATGAATTAAAACTTTTGTTTCAGTACTGAATGCCTAATTTATTCATTTGGCATTAAATTAAAATACGTACGAGCTGGCGTACGAGTGCCTGTCTGTTCCTACTATGAAAAGAACCGTTCATTATTTCAATAAATTTTTATGTTCTTTCATTTTACATTCGTTCCCCGCACAGAGCACTAGCTCGGTTCCAGCAAACAACCGCTTTACAGCCGTCTACTGCTTAGAGCACTAGATCGGTTCCAGCAAACAACCGCTTTACACCCGTCTACTGCTTGAGCACTAGATCGGTTCCAGTAAACAACCGCTCTACAGTCGTCCCTCGCACGGACCGCTCTACAGTCTTCCCCTATATGGAGCGGTGTCAACTAGAGTAAGCATCAAGCATCTCGGAAAATTTGGAAGTGCTAAAAAACAAATAAAGGATGCTTTTAAAAGGCAAACAAGAAGCAAGAGCGGGTGTTTCTTGGTACCAAATTAGCTTTCTATGCTGAGGACGATTGTGCTGAAATTTAGGTATTCATCAATTATTTTTTATTTACTTTCTGATATGAAAATAGAAGTGATCAGATCCCGACTTCTGCCCGCTCAGATGCGCATGCACTTAATGAATCCCACCCGTATGAACTGAACACAGTGTGCATGAAAAATGTTTACAATTGCTTTAAATATCAACATTAAAAATAAATGATATCTATTCACCATGAAATAACTCAACTTCTATGAATAAAACAGATTGGTAGATGAAAAAGATTTAATATTATATCATGAATACGCAAAACTATGAATTTTTAAAGTCATATATAGTTTTTGAAGACTCCTTTACAGTGAGTCTACCACACTACGATAGTTGAGGGATTGTTGGTCAGGTGTTATATTTAGGAGTGGCCCACAACGATCATACGTCTGTCACTCATTTGCATGTCAATTTATACCAGCACAGAGATATCAAAGAACGCCAAACAAGTTTTAAATCCCGAATATATTCTAAATAGCATATAATAGTATTGATATGGCTTAAAACCACACACGAGTCTGAACTTAGCAATTAACGGCGACGGCAGCAAGGCAAGCAAATGGCAGCAAAACGCGCGGGTTTTGCTGGGGACGAAAAAATGGACTTGACATGCATG
Source organism: Orchestia grillus (assembly GCA_014899125.1). NCBI lineage: Eukaryota > Metazoa > Arthropoda > Malacostraca > Amphipoda > Talitridae > Orchestia > Orchestia grillus. Next base: position 38,785 of record VOMN01118761.1, on the reverse strand, counting down.
TTAAACGTACGAGGACAGGATGCTCGGAAGAATGCACAAGTCCGGAACTAATTATAAATATATTTATGATGAAACGTGTTTTTTGCACCGCACTTGAAGATTGCTACCTCTTTAGCAACGCAATTCTTTACTCTTCAATTGAAGTTAGAATTGCTTTTTCGCTTCAATTAATTTATCCTCACGAAACGAGACTGGGAGACTACGTTCTGAGCATGAGCACGCATCAGTTTATAATACGATGTTATTTTGTGGAGTACTTTGTGGAGAGATACGGTTTTATTTCCCCTTAACGAGACAACTCTAAGTTGTTTCTCTGTTTGGGGAAGAAACGGCCGCCGTGAGTGCCCTGCTTGGGAGGAGGCAGAGTAGCATTTCTGGGTAATTTTATACAGACTCCGAGCTTCTTAGGATTCAATTGACTTTTTCACGGCCTCACGTAGTCCAAAATTGCACGAATATTAAAGTTTAACTCATTTCATTGGTTCATTTGTTACATATCTTCCCTAACATCTCCGAAAAGTGCGATATTAGTGACTTCTACAGGGCATATGAGATGTCATGAAGCGACAATTCGTGTGGATACCCCCTTGTGTTATGCTAATTGGCTGCAACAGTGACTGTATGAATGAGATGAAACATTTGACCTACAAGCTAAGGTTGGCACTTTTTCTTCCCCTTCTACCTGGCTTCTGAAGACGTCATACCTGCCGTGCTGTGCTGGAGCTCAGGGCTCATTGGAACGATGCTTCAGATAGGTTTGTGTAGCGAGGTGACCAGACAGTTTCCCTGAGACGCATATTTCACGGGTTCACCCGATAACTACACCGCGGTTGCGCACAATAATCACAGAGCGATAGTTCAGGCTGCAACTTTGAAAACTAGGCAGGAGATGAAAAGAACGTGTCGGACGCCTAAGCGGGTCTGTGCCAGCAAGACTGCCCACGAAAACTAGACAAATCACACCGCCAAGAGCTAGGACTCGGTCAACAGACGTCGGTAATGAAGTAAAGGAATTTCTGTACGTATGACGTATGCATGTTTACCCAATTTGAGAGTTATACCGTTAGGGGTTGAAGCTTAATTGTACTTTATACTCGTACATGATAAAATTTTGCTTTACTCGAAAATTTAACTATGAAATTATACTGCTTTACAAAACGCAATGAAAATAAGTTTTCGAGCTTCTGAGAACAAAGAGCTGATGTGAGAAGAGAAACGATTTCACAGCGACCATGATCGAGAACGGCTATCTTTACCGTGGTACATCATTGACCACTGCGGGCTGAACGCTAAAGACTCCCAAGGGTTGAAAGCATCTTGATTTTATTAACTACTTTACAAAAGCAGTCATCTACACGCAAATAGATCTGTTAAGGAAATCACGAATAAAAACCTGAACATTTTTCATTCTTAGTGAAGCGAACTTCCTTTTAGGTGAAAATTCAAGAATTCATTGCATCAGCATTTATGTTTAAAAATCAGGCTACTTCATTCGCTAAGAATTTGTGTGGCTGAATTCTGATACGTGATACTCCAGACAAACCAAATAAGCTCAAGCTTACGAACTCAGGTAGTCCTACAGGAGCAGGCGGAACAAAGCCTAAAGCCATACTGTAGAGTGCTAAGAAGCGACTAGGAAAGCAACTTCATTTAGTATCAGTACCGATAAAAAAGCACAAAGAAGCAAGCCCATATGCAGGTTGGTCAAGTTACGAAGAATGAATTATGCATAGCTACAATATTTTTTCTAAAATTTAACTGCGATATGTAACTGTGTAACAACTACAACAACTCTTCGTTGGCTCTGCAGCAATAGTTATCGTTAATTCCACGACGATTCGTATCGGTTATCACGGCAGAGAGGATAATTAGAGGTGCAAAGACAGAGAAGAGCCTACAAAAGATACATGTACTCACAGTCGAAAGGCTTGTCCTTAGGCATGGTCCTGGATTCCAAAAGAAGAGGATTTAGAACACCCGCGTTTTTAGGTTTATCTGTCTCGATTTTGTCCTTCTTATCGTTGTTATCTTTGGTTTTCTCTTTCTTTTTCTCCTTGGCAGGAGATGCAAGATATTTGTTAGACTTTTTGTCAACGGAATTATCAGAAGGCGAAGACGGTGGTGTTTTTTCGTCTTTTAGATCGTCTGAGCTTGGCGACGACTGATGAGTAGGCGACGGAGATCCGGAAGACCCTGGAGAGATTCTGTCGGGCGAAGCGGCATTGTCCGCATTCGCGGATCTGCCTTGCGTTTTGGCACCGCTGGATTTCTTGCCTGCAATAATAAGACAAGGAACGTTAGCAAGCTGCCAATTAGTCAAGCGAGTCGCCAAGTGACAGAGAGACAATAAGGGTCAGTCGAGAATGGAGGATGGAGACAGGAAAGTTAGTCTGCCAACACTAATACGTCAACTGAAGTTAGAAAAAAGCCAAGAGGTAGAACAAGAAAAAAGATTGATAGTAGACTTGTAAGTCAAGTTGGAGACAAGAAAGTTAGTCTAGGTGAAGTTACAAATAACATTTGTAATCTACGCAGGAATTTATAAATGCATACTGGGTAATATGGGCATGACATTTATGCGTTCGCCTCATGTCAAGGATGAGTTTTTGGTTTAAATGTGTTCGAGATCTGTAATCGCTATACAAGAAATGATAAAATGAAAAGTTAACATGTCTACACACTAAGTTATTCACACTACATAAAATATTATTATATTAGTTAAAAGTCGAAGGAGACTTCAAAGTTAGAGGTTCACGAGAATCCAGATTAAGAACATACATAAGCAAAAAATCTGCTAAAACAAGAAATCGTTAGCATCTGTATTTGTTATACTGACGCGCCTCTGACGCTGTACGTCAAGACATGGAGTCCCGGGCCTTTCGGTAACGCTAACGAAAAGTCTCTTCGTGTGGATACCAACACTTGAATAGCAATAGTATGTAGGAAAATATATATGTACATGAACATATTAGGTACATGGACACATTTATATGTACATGAACATATATATATGCATATGCACATACTGGCGACAAAGGCCTTGTGGATGGCTGCGATTGAAGAGAGCATTTCTGATGATTGTGAGAATAATTTTGCGGTCCAATTTGAAGAAAGGCAGTTGTTCAAGATATAAGAGTTTAACAGAGCCGCAATCAGGCGTCTCCGTTTAACACGGCGTATTTAGGTGGCACGTCTTCAATACTCTCTAGCTCTAAAAGCGATAGATGTCACGTTACGAAACTCGAAAGGTATCAACATGAAAAATTTGCACTATATTACCGAATAATGAATTATTATTAGTTAGATATTACGGCATAATAAATCATTACCGTCAGTTAGACATTTATTCAATATAACTAATTAAGATTTGTTGAATATTAAAGAAAAATAATTTAGCATGTTCAAACTAATCGGCAACAATACTTTGGGACTGCTCACTGAAATATGGCGAAAGACGTATCCCAACGTCCTTGAAATGTTACAAATCAATGTAACCCACGCTTCGCCGGCAAAAAAAAAATATTTCCACTAAAATCAGCGATTGAAGCGAGAGGGTGAAAATCTATGAGTGCGGAACGAGCATTAGAAGTAAAACTTTAATTTCTATTCGAATAGCCAAAATCAAGACCTACAATGTTGAGTTACGTCCAACACAGAGAAGCTGGTGTCAAAACTGACCACATACGAGAACATTACCCGCACTTGGGCACCCAAAATAAGATTGAGAAGGTGGCACTTGGTCATATTGTACCAGCTCATCCTCTACTAAACAAGGGAAGGCGCGAGAAACTGGCACAGAAATGACTGATCAATAGCGTCAACGATTGCTAGAAGTAATCCATTGAATATTATCGTATGAGGGAAATTTTTATTTCGGATGGTGTGTCTCCTCGAACTAAAAAGGCATGAAAAAAGCGTAGGTAGTTTGGTTGCGTTTATGAAAGAAAAGATCGGTTGTCTATGCAAGTAAAACTGTAAAAAGCTTTGTCATCTACGAAGACCTCTATAAACTGCAAAAACCTTACAAAGTGTACCAACTTCATAAATTTCAAAAACCTTTTCAAAAATTACAAAAACCTCATTAACTGCTAAAACCTCAGAAATTACAAACACCTCATAAATTAAAAGAACATCACAGACTACGAAAACCTCGTTAACTACAAAAACCGTAATATTTCACAAAAATCGCCATGACTACAAAAATATATATACTATAAAAACTGATATATTTCACATAAGCCTGCATTAACAACAAATATTTCATAATTTACAAAAAGCTTCATGAATTACTGTCATGAAATGTAAAAACCTACCTAAGCTAAGTAAGTCTTCACAAAGTACAAAAAACCTGCTTACAACTCTCACGCAGGTTTGAGTAATCGGCTCACACACGCTTGCTTTCAAACATAACAAGCGGCAGAGATCCAACGATACCGAATTGTCCAGGTGCGGCACAAGCGGTGAACCAATCCAAGTTGTTAGACAAGAAATAGGTTGGGTAATAGTCCAGTAAAAGCAAAGAAAATGTACAACTGAGGGGAGGGGATTTATTTGAGGATGCAGTAGAGACAAGACACCCGAACAAAATAGCGAAGAAAATTCACTAAACACAAACATATATCAGCGGGATGTGTAAATATGCCTCGCAAAAACTACAGTTTAATTGATTCAACAAGGTGAAAAATTCGATGACTGGAGGACATGGGAGAGCAACTCGAGACTCGAAGACAAAATATAAGAAAAGAAAGAAAACTAACGGAGAAAGGAGAAGGCCAGGAAATCGTTTTGAAATAATAAAAATTAATGAAATCAAAGAAGTATTCAGTAAAAATTATGAGCTTTAAAATGCAATAAAGGACACAAACGATTTTTACTCTGGGAGGATCTTAATCCAATTTACGTATTAATGGTCTTTCAAACTTTCAAAAAATATTCACAAGACCCTTTACAAAACATATTAAAGAAAATTTCTGCATAGTTTGCAAACGGAAATACTTAATCCGTGGCGACAATCGGCATTTTAAAATAAACAAGAACAACTAAACTAACTTTTTACAATCGTTTGTCTCATGGAGTATTTCCGGCTCAAATAAAATAATAAAGAATTATAAAATAACTCTTTTAGGGAAAAGAACACCTCGCCGGATTTAAAAAATAATAAAAAGGAAGCGCGCGTTTGTCGTAAGTATTTACAAAATATCAAAATCATTCTTCCCTGACGAATGGGTAGCACATTTTACTTCTTTCCCGTGTGAAAGGCTGTCGATCATAACGTATGCCTATATTCATCTTCTCAAGGGTTTACCGGTGGATCGAAGAAATGTCCATTATCTTCCTTTACTCAAAAGGTCCTGTCGGAAGATCTTGATGCAATCGAATGGTTCCACAATTTGGACAAATCGGCAGCTGGACTTTGTGTCGGCTCACTAAAGTGTTGGAAAAGTGGCATGCCATCATACTGCTGGATCGTCAATAGGTCTCCCGGGCAGGAAGTCCTATCAATGAAGGATGCCTGTCTAGATGTGGATCAACCTTCAACAGACTCTCATAACTAGCTGGCATTCTTCCACTTCAATGAAGAAAATTGGAAAAAGGTGACGCTTTGGAATACAAATGAGGACGGTCAGCACTTCTTAAGCTTGAAAAACTGCTCGCTCCCTCTCTTTATTTTCCTCTACTACAAACCTCCAATGTAATTCATTAGTTATCATCCTCTTCATTTCACAACTACGATATCATTTCGTTACCTTTGAATTTAGCGCCACTATCACACTTCAGCTCTACTCTACAACCTCACATCATCAGTGAATACAGCACAACTCATGTCACTTCACTCATTCGGCTCTTCGTTTCAAGCGCTACCAAATTCACATCAACACTCACGACACAAAACCAGCCCTTAAAATCATAATCCCTCTCACATCACCCCACCATGATATTATGATTTTCTTATCTCCCTTCCATTCTTTTCTTCTTCACATTCACGACCGTTCTCACAGGAGGTTCGGCAGCACCAGCACTAGCACCAGAACTAGCACCAGTGCCACCACCAGCAGCAGTAGCAGCAACACCAGCAGCGCATCAGCACCTGCGGCAAAGTTCACAGCCCGGACAGCTTTCTCCAAATTTCGATCTCGCCTACGCGCAGTTCGGAGAGCGCGTGTAAATTGATTACCCTGGGCGCGTTATACGAGCACGGGAGGTCACTCCGACCATCGTGATGAACGGATAAGCAAAAATGACGTCAATTGCACCCACATAAACTACACAAACAGCGCTCGTTTTTTAGATCCCTAGAACGACATGGAAAAAACCATCGTCTTGATTTTCATAGCGACGGCTTTGAAGAAAAAAGGGAGTTGAACGACGCGGGGTGGTGTGGGAAAGCGTTCAAGGGTGAGATAGGGGTGAGTAAATGCATGATTTACTGTGGAAGTCGAGGCCAGAGCAAACGTGGTTCTATGCTAGTCATTTGTTGCATTGAAGATATATTTTACTCTTAGGGAGGATAACTTGATTATCGAGACGAGTTTTGCTATTTCACGATTGTTGGTCACATATTTGGTACACTTTTGAGAATTCAATCTCATTCAATCTCTAAAAATAAATAATCGTGAGCGTCATGAATAACTCGTTGTAGGGAGAAAATTCGAGCTATATCGGCTCAACGGAAGACAAAAATTTACCTGTAAGGCCCTTCAACACACTTTAAATAATACAGCACTAAAAACAAGCTTTAAGAAGCAGTACATCTAAAGTCCGCTGACTGAAAATTGCATACATTTCAATATTTCGAACACACGGTTGAAACATACCTTTAAAACGCCAAAAAATGCGTAAAGTGCATCAAAAATATTCATGGAGAAGTAACTTCAATTCGAAATTTACCGACTTGATATGGTCAGCTATGTACCTACCGTACGAATTATTTTCATTGAATGGAGGCGAATGTTGTCAGGTCATACCCGAGAAGAATTCGAAAGAAATACTTTCTGCGAGACAGGAAAATTTCGAGCTCTGGAAACATGGCTGCGGCAGCACAATTCATATAGCTTTCTCAAGTTCGAAATTTGAATCGTCCTCTTCATCTCGCGACCCATGCTAAATTTCTAAACTTTGCATCACCAGGCCAAAGTTAAAGATCGTCTTTTAATGCACAAAGTTCTTAAATGTGCTCATTGACACCCATTCGGTTTTAACTCTTCTTGAGAGTCAAATTGAATTCCAGTAACCACTAAGGGAACGTAGGCTCCACTCGATACACCAGGGTATACACAGCAGGACAATGTAGAGTGGTACCCAAGATCGTGTCCCTTTAATTTCTGCCAGTATACGCTGTACACGGTCACCAAGATCGCGAAAAACAACATCAAAACACAGTATTCGATCACTGAATACTTTATAAGAGTATTGCAGATATTCTCACTGGGTATTACTGAAGTAATTTCTCAGCCTCACGTGAACAAACTTCAAGCGTGTAAAATCCGTTCCCTCCCGTTGTGAAATTGTGTTAAATGCTCCAAAATAACAGGTTGGTCTCCGGGCTGCACTTCGCTAAACCGTCCCAAACTTGGGCCTCGAATGGCACTGCACCACTGAAGGTCGTCCACACTGTTGAGTTTGGACGGCTCCGCGCTACCAGAAGTGGCAACCCGCAAAAATTTGCTCGAGAGGAACGCGTTAATTTTAGTTAAAGAACGATGTGGTTCCCATTAGGTATGATGTTCTGAAGCTGAACGAAATTGGTACATTTCTGTAGGAGGGCATGTGACTAATTAACGGGCTTCGGCTGGGCATCCCGCCCGACTTCGCTGATTATTGCGAGCACCATAAACGGCAAGTTTGAAGTGGGGCGCATCAGTACTGTTCAGATTCTGTAGTTGCCTCAAAGTTCCAGTTAGTCGATGAGATATATGGGTGTAGTTTTCAAATAGAAAGTGAAGTGAAAAATCTCGTGATTGCCCACTGCCATCATTTTCGCCAGAGCCTATTTTGGTTGATAAATTGCTCGTAATTAATAACGGAAACAAGATCAATGGCAGGAATTTTACGATGCAGGCAATACCGCTATACACGGTATTTCTTAAAAATCCATAACTCACTTACCAATACAAATATTTCACCTTATTTTAAGCCGCAGTAATAGGAGGAGGGTATCATGAATACCTACAGCAGAGTGACTGAGGTTTAACAAGACGGAGTTGAAATCGTTCCATTGCTAGGTGAATTATTGATATCTACAGTGAGAAGTGATTTTTGTGCTACACCTTGTATTATTACCGCTCACACGAGGGGGCGACACGGTAGTTTACTGACGACACAGCACCATGTGTTCGCTCGAGCATCACACTAACATGAGTCCGGAAAGGGATATGGCTGAAGCTCCACTACATCTCAATGAACTTCTCATAATTAATCAGTCAATTCGTCCTCCGACCTAGAGGATGTTTTCTGAGCCTGCTTGACACGATGCATGCATAATTAATGATGTCTGGCGGAATGATCGCTAACTCACTCAAAAATGCTGATGGATAACTAAAAACTTGAATTGATGTTTAAATAATTCGAACAGGCCAGAAAATTTCGAAGTCAATTCTATTTTAACACAAATATAAACACGAAGATGAGTAAATGAGCCAAAAGAATTTAAAATCTTAAAAAACTCACAGTAGGACATTTTGCTAGAAAATACCGTAAATCGACAACTCATAATTCCTGAATTTATGTTAGTATTTTTGGCGTATAATATTTTCGGTCACTTCTAAAACAATGGCTATACACTAAGTTCATTAATCTGCAAAAATGACTAATCAATGATACAGAGGGCAGATGACAATCACTGTATGAGGCTCAGTCTGTAAAATGAGTTCCACTGTCAACCCTTCAAAGTAACAATGGACGATGAATTAAAAGCACATTTCGGTTTATTTACCTCTTCCCAAGAGAACGATTCCAGAAGCTAACAATATCATAAAAAGAACGAATGAGTTTGCTATTGTCAAAAAATAATGGCATTAACATTTTGAATACAAAAGAAGTAGCCAAATTAAGACAGTTGGAAGAAAATTTAGAATAAGTTACCGTCATAACCAACTCTTGGATTAATCATCATCGAACGTGGTTTTGAGCTATAGCACAGTTTTACTTCATTCATAATTACGTTATACATTTTTTCAAGGAAGAATATTCGGAAAAAAATTACTGAATATATGAATTAAATACATTTTTCCACTTTTTCCCATCTGTTCTCCCCCGTCATTTCTGCACGAGGCGTTCACGTCAAAATTGAAAAGAAGTCAGCGAAGAAATGACGGAACGATCCGATTTCTCTTTCACAATAGAGTGTACAGCTTGGTATAAAATTCGGTTACGTTCACTCACCGCACATTTCCTACCTCTTAAAACACAGCCAGGCGAACAAGTAACACTGACGCACCGTTTGGAAAATGGACCTCCAGAACGTTGAGGAGTATTCTAGCATTCTCGCAGGCGCACCTGCATAGAAAAGCTTTCAGTTCGAGTTCACATGTTCTCTGACTCCATGACAACTGTTTGTCCGCAAGACGGACAATAACAGTCCCGTGACGGCGGCTGCAACGTGATGAAGCCGTGGCAGGGGCGGGGCGACTGTGCACAAATCATTTGCATCGATCGAGGGCAGCGTTCAATTAGTTCAGGATGGAAAGGGATTGATCTGAAATCTAAACTAACGCTCGAGCTCCCTCCAGAGGCAAAAACACCGGCTCCGAAAACACACGTAGGCGTGTTGCATGCTTACGTGTTTACGCGTGTAGGTGTACCGTGCACTTGCGACACACGAAGCGTGCACGAGCGCTAATAGCTGGTTTGCGCGTCACATACTTTAACAAACGGCCGAGTAATTACCCTATGGGACATTTTGATGATCAGGTAAAGAGAAGCTCTATTAGTTACGATTAGGTGAGGAGCTTATAAGGAGCCAAGAACGGAGCATGACCACCCACGCCCCAGTAACAGGTCAACCGCATCGTCCACATTTTTTTATCAAAGGCAATCCACGAAGGCTCTCGCGCTCCAGTGACTTTCCATAAGTGAGTGCTCACCACAACCAGGCTTCTATAAAACGAGATCAGTTGATTGCGGATTGAATCGCGACCAGTAATTGAGACGCGCTATCTACAGATATGACTGCAATTTAGCAAGTTTTTATGCATTTATGAATGTAAATACACCTCAGTAACCTTTATTTACACGTACATATAAAAAAGGGATTGCCATATATTTCTAAAACCAGACAAAATTAGTTTTTTCCCCTCTTAAATTTATTATCATGACTGCGTTTTAAATTGAGTATTTGTTGTGGAAAGCAACACGAAATTTTACTTGGAGCTGTTTTATGAAAAATATTACACGTAAACTGGTACGCATCAAGTAAGCCAGAATGTGTTTTGTGTCTAGATTATGTTCTCAGCCCAAGCACTGGCTTAGAACACAAGGCAACGTTCTTCTGAAAGAAATAATAATAATAACAACAACAATTTCCAGATCATGGATTGTCATAGAGATTGACACTGATGCCAATTTCACCATACCTCACGCCGGCAGCAGGGGAGAGAATGAAGCGAGTTTTTGTGACGACCCAAAGGCTATAATTTGCTATTGAAACTAATGTTCGGTGCTGAGAGAAGCATGACTGAGCGAGCTTGTTAGACTTCGAGAAAGTTTTCGCTCGGCTCAAAGAGATACATCGGAGAACATGAATAATGGGTGTACTTGGACAAGTGTTCATTGTAACAGTAATCGATACCGGCCAGCATGGAAGTGAAAAATTGATTTTCTTTGAGAACTAGTGACGCTCTGGTTGTTGGCAACTAAATCTTCAAGAGAAAATAGTTAGTTTCAGCTCCTAAAGATATTTCGACGTCTTGAAAATAAACGGACTACTGCTGACGTGCAAAGCTTTTCTCGTTTGAAGCGAGAAAGATATTTTTCGTGATAATGTCTCCACGTTGGCTACAAAGAAGAAATCATAAATCGAACACTTGATGTGAAAAATGAATGCTTAATGGAAGTGATGCAGTAGCTCCACTCTCTACATTTGGATAAAGGTTTTATAAGGTTTAAAGGGTGTGTAGAATACACTCGTGTATATATATACCAGTGTATACAGGGTGCGAGGGTTATTTGAGGAAACTTTGCTAGGTTAAATAAACAACAATATTCTAGTAAAAAATGTGAATATTTGAATCAAATTTGAACGAAGATCCTTGACGATACCTCATTATAAAATTATTCTCTGAAGCCAAATTTGGTTTCAATGACTGCTTCTATGCGGGTCCGAAACCGCCGACAAGCTGAAATTAAGCGATCCTTATTCATTCCGGATATCACGCGGACAATGGCCGGCCTTCACTGACGCTATGGTACTATGAGGATGCCGATTAGTTATAGTCCATAGGATTTAAATCTGGCGAGTTTGGGGCCACATGAGCGTAAAAATTATCTGATAACCAATCTTGGGTTACTATGGCTTTGTGAGAAGGTGCTGAGTCTTGCTGAAAGACGTATGGCCTTCCACTGGACTCTTTATCTATCTAGAGCATAACAATCGTTTTTATAACATCAATGTATCCAAGAACATTAACCTTGAGACCCTGTAGAGAAATGCATTGTGGCATGACATGACCTTCACTACTCACAACTCCTTAAACTAACATAGTTGAAGTTAAAACTACTACGACTGCATGTCTTTTCGTTTCGTGGGTCAACATTTTAATTTCAATGGGTAATATGAAATAAAAATAATATTAAAGATGATTCGAATGTGTAATGAACTGTAACATGTCCTTAAATAGCCCTCACACACTGTACGTTTATACATGTGTAAAATGCAGTCTATATTATGTGCCCTACTGTAGATGGTTATTTGCACTGTGGAAGATCTTAGAGAATAAAGGCTCACTACTGCTGAAATATTTTCCATTTTGTTCAAAAAATAAGCAGCTCTAAAAGACGCCTTTTATAGAACACAAATGTGCACTAAAAATTAGCTGGCATTAGCCAGTGACCAACGATCTACGATACTGTCGTATAATTGTTTTTGTTATAAAGTAGAGACAAAATTCTGCCCAAACGCAAGAGGAAGAATCCTTAAGGCTGCCGAGTGGTGCGATGTGAACACGAGCAAGAAACAGTACAGCTTGAATCTGTAAGATTTAAATCAGACACAGCACGACAGTCAAAACTACTCGAGCTCTCCTGAAAACTTCAAGAGTTTTTTCATCTTTCGCTTTGGGAAATTTGCACGAACTTTACGGAAATCTGTCTCTCACAGGATAATTGCTCATTAGAAAGTTTTCTTTCGCTGCCGTGAAAAATGCAAGAAAGTTTCTTCGGAAGAGGGAGCACGTGATGAAAAAAACGTCCTCCGCCCAAGAAATATGCAGGAGATCCGAGCTAACTCGGCTTAATTAATGACCGATATACCACAGGGCAAATTAACGTTAGCATTAAAGGTCTGAAAATGCCACGTGGTACTTACAACCAATAAAAAACCTTGGAAGTCCAAATGAATTGATGATATGTTTATGTTTTTTTCATTTTACGTGCCATAACTTGCATCGAATAAAAAGTCAAAATGTGAAACGTATTCTAAGAACTCTAAATGAGATAACTTTTTGCGTTGCCCCACGATCTAGACAACCAAAGTTAAAGAGCAATTTTTATACAGGGCTCTAAAAAAGTATTCATTATACTGTATTTTACAGGGTGGCTCGATTCGATTCAGGGTCCAGAATACTCTGATCTGCTGAGTCATTCGGTGTGAATCGGAATGTTATTTTCAGTATCTCTGATACGGACTGCCTTATATGACAGTCTCGCTATCATTTTAGGAATACGGACCCGGGAATTTTCTCGTATCTAAATCCTCAAGATCGTCACAGAGAAACAGACTGTCCAAGCAAGCAAGCAACGACTGTGTGTTAATATACGTATAATGGAATAACTCAATGTTGTAAAAATTAGTTTGAGAGCTAAGTTTTTAGATTTTCTAATAATTTTTGAACGAACGAAGGGAATTGATAATCGAATGAAGTTTAGTAAATCGAATAGAGATATTTATTGTCACTTTATATATATTTAAACTTTATAAAAACCCATTCACACCCCTTAGTAAAAACTGTTTTTTTGGAAGCCTTCACTAAAAAACAATACTGCGAGAGAAAGTTTCAACCTAAATAGTTGATCAACAAAATAGTTTAATGGCTGGTTGATTACAAAATCAGAACAAGGTTTTTACAAGACCGAGTTATTCTACTATATGTATTAATATTTAGTATGTTGGTTGCTTGGTTGTTTGGCTGGCTGGTCTCTCCGTTTCCTTTATCAGAATTTAAAAGGAAAATATTACCGTAAGCCACGATGATATCCGGCAGTGTCATCGAAAGGATACTGCATATCATATCATAAATGAACGCAACGTACAGGAAATATGTTTTTTGCGACAAAATACAATATGATAGTATTTTGGTTAACATAGTTTGGTTGTGAATCATTAATTTCAAAGGAAACGCTGGAGAACATTTGTTACTCATTACATGCTTCGCTGTAAAAACACTATTCATTTTAAGAATGAGGGATAGTAAGTCCAGTCATTTTTGACGGGGCGCGTGCACTACTCAATAATAGCTATAATAGCTTGGGAGTAATGTCAAATTGAAGGACAGCGAAGTTACTTATGGGACAACCCTGTAGTTCAAGCACGCGTGGACACCCCGGCATAACGAGTAACGAACACAAATGACGAAGCAATCAGAAGCTTCGGCTAAGAAAGTGTAGATCAACTGACTAAATTACAACTAAAGCAACTTGAAATTTTTTTGTAATATTCTTCCACCACGTAAAAATAAATAGAAATTTATTCTGTGAAGTAAAGCAACCTATTTTTTCCCCTTGAGTTTGACAATTCAAGGAATTGGGAATCAAGTACACTTCATTAATTTTTCTTCATATCTATTCCATAAATTTCCAAACTAAAAGGTTTCATTACCACAAAAAAAAAAACATGCTCATTGCGAATATAGAGCGACTCCCTTTTAATTTCTCCGTGATGTCACGAAGTCAGCCTGTTTGATGAGGGGGGAAAGTCTGAGAGAGCCATCACGGTGGGAAGAGGCTCAATGAGGTGGAGATGCTCCCAACCTTCACAACTCACGACACTCGACTGGAGTGCTGAGCCAGCACTCCGCGTCTTGTAGAAAATACCGCCACTCTCTTCGAGATTAGATCCCAGGCACTTGTAGCCCAGAATCTCGAATAAGGAGCTTCGCCAGTGAGAGGGCTATTGTCTTCCTTTTAAGAACTCGAATTTCTTCAACAGGTGGCGAGGTGGAAACGCTGTTCTCGGAAGCAACTCGGTACGATTGAAGTTGTACTGCAAATGGCGAGCACGTTAAATTACAAGAGCTTTCTTACGTAATTGCAATGCACGGTGGGCTGCGAAGGCTTACTGGCATCATCGCCGTTGATAAATAGGGTTAAGTTTCAAAATTGTGCTAAAATCAGCGAACGCGCGTTTAAATTTGCTGTTTTTGAAGTTTTCATTTCGCTGTACAACGAGAAGAAATGTTTAATTTTTGACGAGAAATGGGTTAATAGTTAAACAAGGGTTTAGGGTTCAACTTTGACGAATATTCAATAGAGATGAAAATTACCATTATGATCAAGAATTAGAGATTCCAATTCAAGTTCAAGGAAAACAAACATAAAAAAATAGAAACCACAATACCCCATTCACTCATGACACTTCATCCGCAGTATCATCTGTCAGGAAAGTGCCTAATCAAAAGCCCTACTTCTGACGCCTCACCAATTTTATTCACAGTCACAATGACGAAGAAATTAATCACTATCGCGACGCAGTAACTATGTCCACCGACGAGTAATTTGCACGCAGAAGAGATTACGGATGCAAGTTATGGCACATGAACGACCGCAGTCAATGGAGGCGAGGTGAGAGATTTGGATGTCTGTGGGCAGCTCGGTGAGGCGCAGTCATGCTTCCTGGAACAGCGGTGGAACTTCACAGCCATCGCTGAGCGCACCACAAGGCGATGATGGATGGCCGAGCTGGGACTGGAGAGGGTCTGGAACCTGCAGACGGTGCAATTGATAGCGTCGCGAAGCGTACACGAGAACGCAGCCACGCGCTCTTCACTCAGGTAAACCTACAATTTTCAGTCGTGGCTATCACCTCAAACTGGAAAGTTTGTTCCACTGATCATTGAGTGTCTCGACCGTGTAAGCAAATAATTCAACAAGTGGGGTGAATTTTAAAATTGGTGCATTATGTTGAATGCCAAGTCACATTCAGTTCATACATCGCTCAATCAAAACAAGGGGAGTAAATTTGTTAATTGCTTCTGTCAATTATTTTACGATTGAACTTTGCAATAAACGTCGTAAAATCGGTTTAGAAAGCTGTCAGAAACAATACGAGCAACACTTACGCTGAAACTTTTATAAATTGATCACGGGGCAAATCTTCTAAGTGAATGAGCTGATGTCATTTTAAAAATATCCGCATCATTATAAGAAAGACCAGCCCCTCGACACCCCTGCAGGACGTAACATTAAATTCATAGTCCAACCTTGACGTTCAGCCATCATGTTTCTAGTGTCATATGAAATTGAACAACTCTCGCGTAGAAAGATAGGCATCTATAAAAATCCTCGCATCGTGTTCGTGGGAAACCATCTGTGGGCATCTAACTACCCAGATTTAGACGTGAGGCAATATACATTGGTCCATTTCGTACATTCAGCCTCTTAGAAGATTTCAATTTTGCCCTCAAAGCTTAGAAAAGTTGTCTAAAAAAAAACCTTACTTAGCCCCCACATTATAAAACTTAATTGAGGAAACAAATTCCCCTAGAATGAATTTTTAATTCTGAAAATAACGGGGCTTGAACTATCAGAACGCAGATGTAATAAGGAACTTTTTTTGCAGCTTTGATGGAGAAAACAAGATGAATTAAGTGCTTCGTGACTGACGTCTGGAGGCACAAATGCAATACGACGTTAGGAGGTAGAAATGAGAAGAGAACTCTCCGTGTCATTCCGAGAACCATCAGCTCTGCGACAACGTAATAATGTACTTCCACGTCACAACATTCACGATTAGCTGCGGGCAAATTGGGGAGTATGAGTCAATCCTTTACCGCCTGTGTAGCTTTCAAAATCCACTTTCATAAGAATGCTGCTACTTTTTCGTAATTGGACGCAGGCTTGTTGCATGTATACATAAAGTTTCAGTTGCCGCTTGTACGAAGCAAACTACAGCCTTATCGGTAGAATAATTTGGCGTTTAAAGAGCTATTACGGCACTGTCAAAGCGTACCGGGAGCGGCAACGAGAACGCGTTGCACCCGAGTCCGGACATGCGGCTGGCCTCTCTGCATGCGGTGCCAGACTGCAGCGCATAGAAAGCCACGTCTTCCATTGGAAGCGAGTCGCGGCACTTAAATAACATTCCCCAATGGAAGGTAACAAAATTATAGCCCTGCTTAATGAGGGGTTAATGACTTCAGGTCTTTGTGGTTGGTCAGTCGTAAACAACTTTAGCTGAGCGGGGAAAAAAAGACGAAGGTGGGAGGCACAATTATGCGCTGAAGACACGAGTTGTGCCGAGGGGATAGAAGCTCTTCAGAGATGGTACTGGATTCACAATTATTTTGAGGCTGGAGGATGAAGAGGAAGGGCATAAGTTAAGAGATTTAAGTGATAAATTTCAATCTGCAGCCCAAGAAACTAAAAAAAATATTCTAAAGTTTCGTTTCTTTTCCATGAGAAATTTATGTTTCTTCATAGAACTTTTTAATTTTTATGTTCATTGATATAAGAAGAAACTACTAAATAAAATTTTGTTCATGGTGTTTTTGACGAGCCTGATTCGCGTGAGCCAAACCTCCATTAATTTTCAGTGTAAATATCTAGTAAGGCTTTGGTCGTACTGGCACATCTCTAGTGCTAGCGAGGCTGCGTCAGAGATACAAAATCCGAGGCTAAGATATACGCAAAGTAAAGCTACGAAGAAAACATCTCTACCACGAATAAAAACGAGAAACGCGACGCACAAAGAGAGAAAATAAATTGATAACTTCACATGGAAAAAAACGGTAAAATACTGGTTATACCTGAAAAAGTCCTGAGAACCATCATGAGGAGTTAAAATTTTACCAGAGGCTGCATGTAAGCACGAAAAGCGAATATGGAGTGGAAAAAAATTGAACAGGGATATACTCGTACAAGTAACTAAAATTAACACTAGTTGAGCAAAAATTAGGAAAAATTAAAAGAAGAGGCAAAACAAAGAAACTATAAATATTAAAAAAACTAAATGGGAAATATATCGCTAAGCTTTACAGAGAGGAAGCTGATAAAACAACAATGAATTGAAAGGTCAAAACAGAAGCGAAACAAGAGAAAATAAAAGAAGAGGATAACGAAGGAGCCCGTAAAAGAAAAAATTGTCCTACGAGTAGATAACCATCAATTTTAAAAGAGCAGAATTATTAAGCAAAAGTCATACAATAGGAATAAGTCGGAGAGGAGGAAGAGAAGAAGAAACAGTAGAAGAAGATGGAGAAGAAGAAGAGCGAGGCACATGGGCGCCAACAGGAGCATAACCAAATGAGCTCCAGTCAATCTGACCACAAAATGAGTTTGGGGCGTTGTGGGTCCGGACGCTGGTGTGCCGGAGAGTGGCAGATGCAATATCCTCAGCAGGCCTCGCGTCCGGGCCATGAGAGGCGCCCCCCTGCAGCGCAGGCAGGAGCACAGCAACAGCACTAAAGCAGACGATCACCTAGTCTAACTTTTTCGACCAAGCATCTATAATTGTCTACAATTTTGGCCGCCCAAGTGCAGGTGTCGCCGTCGCATACTTTATTGTAGTTATAGATGGGCTGCGAAACAGATCGACTGGGAAGCATCGTCAGGGACTGCATAAAACTTGGGGTAACGATTCAGACTAACCGCACTGCAAGGCTGAAACGACCCCCAGAATTGTTGCAACTCTTAGTGAGAATTAGCACTTGATGCTAAATTGGAGTTGATACGCGTTTTTCAGAATTTTTTCAGTCAGTCACGCTAAACTCGGACATGCAGTCGGCATCACAAGAGCGCATACTTTGAACAAGAAATGAACATCACAGGACATCAGCGCAAAAGAGTACCTCGACAGCAAAGCCCACTCCACTCACCCATAAAGAGTAAGGCTTGTGCCTCGCTGCGTAAGAGCGAGGCGTCATCGAACTTCATAGAAAAAGAGGACAGACGCAGAACCGCGGCCTCAATCGATTCCGAGTGCCTCTGATGATGACCTGTGTCATCACATGCGCCGGGATCAAAGGTCGAGACTAGTGACAGATCATGGGGCGAGAAGTCCACTCTGACAGATGGTAAGATCAGCAATGGTGATGGTCAGAGGTACGATAATAGTGAAAACTTGAGTTAGTTTGTAAATAAGGCTAAGAAAAATATATAAGGTAGGCTTCGAAATAAGTTTGTCAGGATAGAGCAATGGCTGGGCGCAAGAATGACCCAAGTGGCCCAGTCTTGGGTGTCTACCCAGATCCCAGACTGTAATGAATTAATTAGGTTATGCACAGCTGAAGGGTTTCTCAGCTTGAGCAGATTACGAGTAGAACTCAGTAAAAACACCTTTAGAGGTGGGCGGCTGTGAAATGGATATAACGTAGTAGCAATATCGAAAGCATATTTTATTTCTTTATCTCGAGTTCGAGTCAAATTACCAGAACAACATACACGTATTCACGACACTGCAGCAAAGCAAAGATTTTACACCACCGAAACATCGTCTGAAGGCTTAATTGGATTCAGTTTTACACTCCGGTTCTTTGAACAGGCGTTCGCTGCATAGCCGTGCCAACAATACACACAATTGCAGCTACACGTTGAAAAGAAGGGGCTGAAAAACGCGGCTCAGCCTCGGGAGCAATCCACGTGTTATTAGAAATCGATGAGCGCCAGAGCACAATTCCGAGCTCCCAAAGCTCCCAAAAGAGTGTAAAGCGATTCAGTTGAGGCGGTGCTAACATATGTCGCGACCATTATTATGTTTTTCACTGTGACATGGACGCGGCAGTGTATTAGATGAGAACAAGCGATCGACAACGACGCACAAAAAGAATGTGAGTAAAAATGTTCGAATTTTGAAGACTTGGTGAAAGATAATGGAACAACCTTACAATTCTTCAACCGAACGTTTGTGATATTGAATTTTTTTTAGAGAAGGAAGTTTTTGACGTATAAAAATACGTAAAAAAGATTGCCATACAGCCACGTGATTATGAACGTGTATGAGGGCTGCGATAGGGTTGCAGAGACGAGTAGATGCTTGAGAATTCGTTTCGAAGTTAACAAAATGCGCGACAGAATTGAAATCACTAAGGTTTGAAAATGGTAAAATTTTAGTTTACTGAACAGCTCAACTCAAATACTGGAAGTTAAAGATGCTTCAGAAATGAAGTCGAGTAACGATGACAGGCGAAACATGAAACATACGAGAAGCACCAGTCTGGACATGAGCTCGACACTACGAGTGCGTCTTGATACGAGCTACCACAGCAAGAACAAATTCGGCCAATAACAGAGCAGACATATCAGGAGATGGAATTACAGCGTTACCATAATATCAGCGCAGCATCAACGCACGGTGTTATATGAGAGTCCACTAGATCGCAGACGTAGGTATATAGGCTCTCCAACACACAACTCGCTCTCACAAACCGCGCAGGCGCAAGGAGATCTCGCCGAAGAGCTCTCCTTACCAGAATTTGTCCTTCTGCAAGTTTGGTGTCATTTAACAGGGGCAGTTGAATGGATCTCATTTAACGCACTACTGAAGTACATGATTTGGTTTCGAGGCGGCGTAAAGTGACCCACACTGATGTACAGTGAAGTTCACAACTACCTATCATGAAAATACTACAAATTGCTTGGGTCAATTTGATGGTCCCAATTTTAACCTACAAAATGTAAAATACGCGAATAATTTCATGTACCATGGGAGTTTAAATACATTTATGAAACAGTTTTTAGCGTCTCGAGTG
The DNA here is from genome assembly GCA_014899125.1 of Orchestia grillus. Lineage (NCBI taxonomy): Eukaryota > Metazoa > Arthropoda > Malacostraca > Amphipoda > Talitridae > Orchestia > Orchestia grillus. The sequence goes on along the minus strand of VOMN01118761.1, from coordinate 18,671 downwards.
TGTGAGTGATCTTTCTATAAAGCGACCCAAGCACCTTACATTGAATAACAATTCAAATGTTATTTACCCCGTCGAGCACATTAACACACGCTAGGGTTGGAGCCGAGTGAACCAGGTATCATGATGACGATCCACAATTACACAGAGTACACAAATACAGAGTTAGAGGCAGCCGACTGAGCTATCTACGTACATCTATAGTCATCATTATTACTTCTATGATTATACAAAAAGCGAAGGTATTGTATAACCTTCGGTTGAAGAACCTAGCTAAGCTAAATGATCATTTCAACACTTCCACATTACATAAGATATAAGACACAAAAAATGTACCCGAGCGATCTAAGGGAATAGCAGGAAATAACTCCTGCAAGAGTGTTAAAATTCTATAGCAAAAATTACAATTTTCAAATAATTCCATGCAAGATCAGTGATAACCATTGTTTTCACTATTTGTACACATTTCTTAACAATGTACTGTTTTAAGAATAAGTAGCTTTGAAAAATACACTACAACAAAGCTAATGCAAATTTCTCGTGCGGCAAAACTCCCATTTTTTTTTGATCAGCATTCATGACTGCATATTATTAAAAAATTAGAACGTTACACGGAGCTACTCACGAACCCTTGAGCAAATACAAAGAACGACTCAAGCAGGGCCAATTGGGCCCCTGTCATGGAAATTACAGCATTGGTTACGCTTCGTGTGAACGCGCCGCTCGAAAACTGCCAACAACACAACCTCGACGCAAATGAAGTGTACAGAAGCACACTTCTCTTACTGCAGCCATTACGCCGCAACGCATGCCTTCTCTTTCATTCTGACGATTGGATATGTTTCACAGCAAGGATGCAGAAGTTTTTAACAGTTTCGTTACGATCCTCTTTTCAAAACGTAAAATATCTGACAGGGTGGCAGTTTTCTTTCACGGCAAATAATGACAGTGCCGCTGGGATACTACCTCTCATGAACAACTTGTACGAGGATGTTAGGACTGGTGGTAGATTAAAGGAAATATGAGCTAAGGAATGGTAAGGTCGGGCAAAAAAAAAGAATTTTGATATAAATGTGAATGACTACGCGTATTGAAGCATTTGAAGAAAATTGGTTGTAAAAATTGGATTATGAAAGAATACGCAGTTGGACAAATGAATTAGAAAGTAATTTAATAATAGAATTAGTAATGAAGAAATACTAGCGTACAGTAACTAGCAAAGTTTAAAGCTTCGAAATTAGTTTGAAGCTTTGGTTGATAGTTGGATGAATGAATTATGAAAAGAAATCAACCTTTGAAAACAGTAACTAACACTATTTCAACATAGTGCATAACACAGGTAATTGTTCCGTACACATTCTTCTGATTACCTATTTAAAAACGCTCGAGTTAATGCAGATATTTGCTTACGCAGGTAGCATGGAAAGCGCTCTGTGGACAGCACACTAAATTCTTTAGGACTTCACTCGTGCAACTTTTTTCAGGAGTGAACAAAATTCTAAAACTGAGGAAATACCTACAGTTTGATATATATCAATTGCAACATAGCAACTCAAATTCTCACACAACTAATCCCTACGCTAGGAAAATATTTTCATTCCAGAACTAGGGCACAACACAGAAGAGCGACGGGCGTAAAAGAATGGACCTCCTGTACATAACATAACGTTGTGCACGTAAGTGAAAATTAAATAGGTTATGTCGCACAAGTTTACTCTAACAAGTAAATGAACTCGGATTGGAAGTATGCTGGGTTTGATTTAAAAAAAAAAATCAACATTCGAGAGCAAACTTTCATAACATTTCCTTTTACTACCTTGGAAAAGCTGCATTGACTGAGCGTAGAGTGTGACGACAGCTGAGAGAGGCAAGACCGACTGAAGAGACAAGAAGATGGTTCTCCAGTTAAGGGCTATTTTACGGGCCGTAAAGAACTCTATACATTCTCCGTCAATTGCCAGCACGACCTGGTAACTGCCTCATAGAGCGGCAAAGTGCGGCCAAATCGAAGGAGCTTCAGTGGAGTATCCTGCCCGGTCCTTGATCGCTCCAGCCATCACGGCTTTGTAAAGAAACCTGTAAATATCTTCGAAGACTTGACCGTTGAAAATACATACTTCGTACTCGATTTGTCATCGTAGTTTATGAAATTTCATACTGCGCATAAGTATTCAACGCTAAAAAGCTTAGAACAGAATGTTTTTAAAATATTGAATATTTTTCTAAAACACATTCATGATTTTAAGACCACTGAAATAACTCTCGACGAAAAACAATTTCTACTCAGTTACGTCGAATCGTAAGGGAAAAAATGATTTCCGCTAACCGAAAACCTTTCTTTCAAATGGAAATAGGTCATATGCTCTCAATAACTTGCCTAATGTATCTTATTTTAACCAATGCTTCTGAGGCAGGACTTCCTCTCAATTATTATAATTTCCTTGGTACGAGACTCGCCCACAAGCGGCTCGAATTAAATCCCTGTCTCAGTACACAGTGGGAACAAACACCAAGGTTCGAGGGACATTGCAGTCGGTTTATAATTCAAAACCCACGATGAAATTCAAGGGATGGAGTGGGGGAACGAAAATGAAACGAACAAAAGAACGTTTCATGATGTATACCTCAAAGTAACGCTTCCTGTAAACTGACCATCAGTTATTTTGTTTCGAGGTCGGTCTCAAGCTTACTCGTACGAATAATACGTTATTTCGCTTCTAACATGGGCCCAGAAAACGTAAGTAATTTTGGCCTGCATGCAGGAGCGAAAAAGAAGTATTCAATTAGATTAAAATTGAACATGCGCTCTGTATCCTAAACTAGTTTAGGAATTTTTGCCAAGGATCAATGGAACGAAATATTTTCTTAATTTGGCATAAATAATTATTCCAAGAAAAGAACGCAACAAAATGTAATCCACAAGCCAAACCTCAACTGCCCACCAAAGTGTAAAGTAAATGAGCTAGATTTTCAGTCCGAAATACTACAGCTGCCACACAAAGCACTGAAAAAAATTCAAGAATTATCGAACGTTAAAACTAATTCGAACTTAGCTCGATTTCGAACGTCACTGAAAGAACTGAAATACGTTTTAAAACTTTTAAAATAGAAACATTGCAATGAAATCATACCAAGGCATAGATTTGAATTCATAATTAATTAGACCACTAGGTGCAGCAACCGTGCCGAATATTCAAGTTTTTACACATGGTTCAATGCGAACGGAGACGTCATGGCACTCCGAGCCTGCCCACTCCTGTCCATCGCCGCCACCGGCTAACGAAATGAAGTTGAAGGCCATTAAGGGCGTTAAAACTTCTCGCCAAGCCACTGCGAAGGCTATTCTCAGGGCTCTATAGGCGCAATTAGCATGCAAACTTTGCCTCTTTCCCGCAATAAGATCGCGTGTAGCACATGGGCTGTCGGTGGGGGTTCATTAGAGAGTGGTGCATGTACCGGTAGCAGTGATACAACGATGTGCAGGGGTTCGTGACCCATTTATCTAATTTTAACTCGATTCAATATAATGTAATTCGTAAAGGAAGTCAGATTGAACGCAAACAGTCACTCGCGCTACTGCACAGGGTGGGCTGAAAGGAAGAACGTTTTTAAAGAACTGAAAATAAATTTTGACATGAATTGGGTTGACTACTAAATTAAATTAATGAGCATACAAGCCAGAACCGGTGTAAATTGCTTCAACGAGCGCTGCTAAATCATAAATGACTTTCATTTGCTCATCTAAGAATAGGGAAGGACGGGATTTTCTATCTTTCTTCCTCATCCAGTATTACCAACTCTGCGTGCGTGCTTATTTAGCTGACGCTAACTGCCACGCACACTGTGATGAACTGTTACCACTCTTACGAAATTGAACTTACTGAAATACCAGGTAGCAAAATAACAAGTTCGTTGTTAATTCATTTAATAAAATGATATTTCGTCGCGTGGATGCGTAACGTTAAACGTCATGTCGTCGATACGAAATGACCAAAAAGTTGCATAGTTCACTTCTAGCGTAAATATTTTGGTACGAAGCTATTTTTATTTTGGATGTTGACAAGACGAAGCCCATATTTCAACGGAATAATCATGATACGGACAGCTGTGACGCATGACCGTTATGCTATGAAAAGTTTTATTGATGAGTAACGATTTCTTCGAAGTTAAATCTACGTATGACCAAAGTCAAGTGTAGAGCTCAATGTAGAAATGGATTTGATGAAAAATAATCATACAGGGCGTTGGAAACTTGGTATTGATGAGTACAGGGGTCCATGAATACTAAGAATACATTCATAGGGTAATATTCATGAATAAATATCAGAAAAGTATACAGTATTCAAAAGTAATTGTCACTATAAATGCGGATACTTTAGTCCCTTTATTCTATGAAAAATATTTCTGATCCCTTCAATTCACGGAGCGTTCTACAGAAATATTTTCCCGTCTTTATGCTCGTGTGCAATTAGAAGACAAAGTTTTACTCTTTATTAGCCTAGCCGTGTTTCTTATAGAGTATTCTGAAAACGAACTTATCAACTTATGGTAGAAAACTGCTGTGTACTATTCGTCAAATTCGTACAGATGAAAAAAACACAATTCATGAATCTTAGCCAAAATTTAGCTTACCAACTCTATTTTTAACTCATCAGTAAACTTGTAAGTAAAAAACAAGACAATTAAGTCGTCCACAAGTATACCTTCAACCTTCAGATTTACAAACGGTAGCTCCCACTAGCTTAATGTAACTGCTTATTCTTCTTACGTATACAATTCTGCTCTGTGCCCGACTGAACCTTCAAATTCCTCCACTGCATATTCAATTTATCTTGCGTACCATTCCATCCTAAACGCTACTGAATCTGGCGATAAATTCCTTCACAGCGTATCCAACTTACACCAGTCCGCCATAAACCCGGCTGAGCCTGGATGTACATCCCTTACTGCGTATGCCTCTTACGCGTACCCTTCTGCCCCGAGCCCTAAGCCACCAGTACGTGAGCGTCAGTGCGCACACAAAACTCACAAAAGATTCCACTAAAATCCTGCTAGAAACCCTATCGTCGATTCCACCAGCGCTAAACTTAGAACATTAGAGGGAAAGTATTGGTCTAATGTCCGAGCCTTTCGATAGGTTCTTCGGCGTTATTATATTTTGCGGTCTCTTAACGGTCCATAAATTCTCAGAGATTTTGAAAGCGTGTAATTTTGCTAGATGTACACATGATCATCTCAGAATTTCTTTCGTTTCGAGCAAAAATAATTTTTTTTTCGTTGTCCACGACGGTGACTTAAAAGCTTTCGAAAGTTCTAAAATTGGAACCCTGCCACTCATGTCGCACTATCCAAATTTGAAGAAGCGTCGCAGGACTGGTCGTATCGTAAATGACTCATGTGATACACACAATTAGAAACTTGGCGTCGTTAAGAAAAGATAAGTTCATAAACAAAATAGAATGGCGAAAATCAAGCTTTTTAGGTTTTCCAAAATATCACAAAAATATTAATTCTCTGATGGAGAGTTAGAGCGACTCTAAGTCTTTCTACAAGCAATGAAATACACATAAAAATCCAGCAGTTCCTTCTCGTTATACTCATGGGGTGATCGTTAATGAACTCCAAAGCAACAATAAAATATAATTTGTGTACTAAAAAGCTAATAGGTGTAGAGAAGAGAAAGAAACATGATCCAGGGCACTACAGAAAAGGATCATCGCGGCATTGTCTTCATATATTTTAGCGTGAAATGAATGCATCACTCAAACCGAGAACATTCGGTTAGCACCTATTATGGCTGATCATTGGAGTAGGTCGGCTGTGTTTCTCCCACTCGTAATATCAGGGCTGAAGAGTCGTCGGTGTCATGTTCACCAGCGCTAAAACCTCTAAAAAAGGGATTCAGAGACGTTCCCAGTGTTAAGTTTAACAAATAACAGCGAATGTTCGCCTGCAGAAACAAAAATGAGCATCGTGTATGCAATATGCATGAGCGTGCATTAACCATAAAACATGATTACACGTAAATATAAGGACCTTTAATTCGTCCTGTTAAGTACACACTTTCTTCGCCATGAGGAAAAAACATACGAAACAAGCGAGAAACTCTTGTGACGGGCAGGCGAGACATACAAAGTCTGACATGTTGGACAATCAGCAATTTGAGAAAGAGCAGATCTTTGGGCTTGCGTGAGAGCCACTGATTCAGAAGAACAGATAACCTCAATTTGAAAGTTGGGCATGCGCTGAAAGGGTCATTCGAAGATGTTAGCATATTGCATGGTATTTCAAATTAAGCTGGCTTGCAACTCGAGATACGGCAAATTATGTGTAGACGGTTGGGCAATCATCGGGTGAAACTAAGAGCAGAAGAATAAATATTCGAAAATCAAAGGCGTTAGCATCAGAATTTTCTATGAGCTGATTCAAAATCGGCTGATTTGAAAGCTCTGGTGTGACTAGTTCTTGGGAAACAAGAGGATGCGTCGAGCGCGCGTGTGTGTCTCTACAAGTCAGTGTCACTCGGTGCTGCGAGGTCCCATCTTCAGGGGTCACATGGTGGGTCATGTGCGAGTCATAGGCGCGGTGTACGATGACGCCTCCTGTATATCACAGTCAAGTGCAGCTTCCATGCCCACAAATAAACGAGCAAGCTAAACTGTGAAGACAAACTACGAAGATTTTTCCGTCTATAAATAACGATCAGTTCTCTCCACGCTGATAATTCATAGGGGGGAGCTAAGCCGTTCCGTCTGAGAGACAAAGATTCCCTTCCAAATATTGCCATTTTCATTCCCGTGTTTGTCATCAAGGAAAGGCAGCGAGTCTTTCTTTAGTTCAAAACAACTTTAATGTCTCTTTCGGAATAAAATTTATGAATGAAGCTCACCTTACCCTCCGCCAGGGACAATGATGAGGGCTTTCTCCTCCTATCCTATCATGTTCTTCGCGACTCACGAGTGCCGAATGTTTTCAGCTGTTCAAAATGACGGACAAGCCTACAATTCGCTGACTGCAATCAGAAATGAGCCACAGGCATGAATGAGGAGATTAGACGCAGTTCTTTCTACCCTTCAATTTGAGCTAGAGATTAACAGGAACGAGATTTATTAAGATTGTAAGCTCTTCGTACCCGCAGTTCAAATAATTTTTTAATGTTGAATGCAGCCTAATGATGACGTACGAAGTGAAAGGCAACTATCCAAGGTTGAACTTGTTTAAATCCTTAAAAGTGCAACCTCAATTTGAAAGCTGACCATGCACTGGAATAGTCCTTCGAAAAGGCTAGCATATTGCGCGGTATTTCAAATTAGGCTGGTGTGCGACTCAAGATATTACAAATTGTATGTAGACGCAAAGTATGTGAATACCCCGATAACTATCGAGGTCTCGAAGACCTTAGTGCCTATAAATCGAGTCAGGTTAGGCAATTAATTTAAACCCTAAAGACGCGATGAGAGATTCAAACTTTCAGATCCACTACTTTGAGAGCTGTTGGACAAGCTGATTAAAGATCCGCATCAGGCTCATGATACCAACTCATAAAACGAAGGCAGGTCTTAACTCCAGTTGTCTTTGCTGCCTGATTAACGGCGGTTACTGCAGATTACGGAACGTTTAACATCACTCACGCAAATTTATTTACATTAATTTGGCAGTGAGATGAGACTGGAAGTGCTTCTCTCGTACGAATACCAGCTTTTGTTGTGTCAAAACAGGGGCTTAGCAGCGAAATGACTCCTGACCCAAAATGGTTTGGCTACAATTTTTTTAAAAGTCCGCTGCTGAGCGGCGGTCAGTTTAGATTTTGATATACTTTTTGTAAATAAACATAGCATTTTAATAAGCGTTTTGTCATCTTGATTTTTGAGAGAAAATGTTTCAAACGGCTTCCTTTAAAAGTTGCGTGTCTGTGCTTAAATTATGTAAGTGTTTAGGCGCAGCTGAAACAAGCTAATCCCGGCGGGGTCAGAATGTTAACTGAAGGCGATCTTCTCGATAGTCCCTGACAGCTGGAAGTATTGAAAATTTCACGATCACTTCCAAAAGTTCCTCGGTCTTGCCTCTCTCGAGGTCTGAGTCGAGATCTTGACTCTCGAGTGAAGCCTGCGCTCTCAGAGGAGGGCAGACTTCACTCCAGAGAGTCCAAACCGATGAACTTTAGAAGTGCTCGTGAAATTCTCGATGCATTAATGTTCCAGCTGTTAGGGTCTATTGATGAAATTAGCCCAAGTAAGTATTATATTTTTGCCTAAGGGCAATTTCAATACATTATGGGACTGATGTATTCCAAATGAAAAAATCATGCACCGACTGATGACTCACGAAAATGGAAATTTGTTTTCACGCGTCAAGCCTTACGGTGGTACTGGAGACAACATGTATGACATTGCAGTCTCATCCATCGTCTTCTTCCACACAAAAGATCATCGCACGAGCTTTCGAGGAGTTATATCGTGATCTATTGGTAAATTGTTTAAAATCTACATCAAAAAGTGTTTCAATAATTTCTTTACATTGCAAGACACTAATCTCAGTGTACGAATATTTGACTGAAAGACCTGCATGCAATTGCTAATTGAGCAAAAACGTATAATTATCTTCAGGCAATGGAGCGTATTTCAATTCTGACAGATTATGAAGCGAAAAGACAAGAACCAAGCTCAAGCGCGCACGTTAAACGACGTGGTAGACTGGTGTTCGAGGTGCTATCCTCCCTGCGCAACGAATCCATGATCACTCAGCTAAGTACGGCGTGACTCATCTTGGTGAGTCAGCCTTCTGACAAATAAAGAGGCTCTTCATAACAGGCACCCACTGATTAAACCGTCCAACTTGAATAAATCGGCGATTCATGCTCGATGGCTGAAAATTTTATTTACGCAAGACTTACGTTTTCCTTATTCTGTACTTGAGAGTCGATCGTTGCAATTATCCGACGATTTTTCACAGAACGATAAAATTAACTGGTTTGTGCTTTACTTACGTTTAAAGTAAAGACCAATGACAAATTGCAAAATGAATTTTAGCCGGCGATAAATGTGTTCACAATTTTGCAAATAATTAACGACAAGCACATGGACGAAATAATATCGGCAGGAATCGAAAAATATGCACTTGTCATATCAAGCAAAATGTAAAGATTTACTTGTTAGGCCACATTATACGTACCTTCTCGTGATTAGATATTGATGCACTGAAGTTAAAAGATCATTTTTTGAGAAATTAGCAATAGCAAACTGCAAGCAAGATATTTTAGAAAGGTGTCTAAATAATTACAGACACCGCCTAGTCTAGACGTTGCATTGAATGGGTAGCTAACATTAGGGAACAAACCACTTAAAATTAATTTCTAATTATTCATAGTATATTTGAAATATATTCCATTCATGCAATATTATTCACAAGGGGGACAGACTTTTTCTAGTGTTCTCTAGTATAGAAATTCTTCCCAACGAATGTAAATTAAACGACATTGCCATCTCGCAAAATGATTGCGTGCGCTCTTTGCAATTAAGAACTGATGTTTCAAGTTCTCTTTACTACACAAGAAAATTTTGGGAAAACTTTTCCATATACTGTATAAGCCAAAATATTCGGTTCCAATCCCGTAATTTTTCAAGAACCATTACTCAGTATGGTTTGACAATGCACCAAATGTTTTCAATGTAATAAAAAGTGATCTTCTAAAATCATTGAAACTGCAGTAATCATTGTGCAAAATCAGTTAGTTCCAAAATATATTTCGAAAACATTTGCTTTAAATAAGAAGCAAATGCTTTCAGTTTCCCAATATAGAGGGGCCGATGCCTACGCAGAAAATCGTTTCGCAAAGTTAGGCAATTTCCATTGGAGAGATTTCTGCACCGCCCAGACGAGGGTCCGCACCGTCGCCTCTGCGGGTAGCTCGTCCAGCCTCCGCGCTGTGGTCTCGGCATCGTGCTGAAAAGCTCTTCCGACGGTGAATCTACTCGAAGTGTAGATCTCACATTGTTGCCTTGCTACAAAGTCAAGCAATTTTGCTAAAATATGGCAAAGCATGCGTTGGATAAAATGCTTCATTTTTCTAGGACCTGAATCGTTTACTTTTTCAGAATAGTTGATATTTTTCTCGAAAATTTTTGGCCGCCAAAATTGGAAATTTTTCACGTGTGTGTTGTAAATGAAGCGGATTTGGCCTCCGCGGTTTTGACGGATGACAGCTCAGCTTGGGTGGCAGCTGCTTCCATGTTATGACGATGAGCGTCATTTTAATGGAATATATTCCGTAGTATCAAATCATTTGAATTTTATAGTCATTCTTCGACCTTTTTATCTATGTACTTAAGGCATGTTTGATGATAAAAATATAAAAAAAATCTGGATTACTTCTACAGTTTTCTCTGGAAATTCTGTATCTTGGCATAAAGTGAAGAATTAAAAGATCTTCGTCATACTAATCGGTAAACATTCGTCTCGCACGACGTTAATACCTTAACATAAGATATGAAATATTCAATAAAGAATAAATTACATGAAATTTGTAGACAATCGCTGTTTTCGCAAAATATATCACACAAGGTTTTAAGCTTCTGCCTCGAAGAAACTTCCTCATCATCAAGAGACTTTAGCCCCAGCTCCCGCAGAGGTTGACATTTCCCCACAAGGCTTCCTCGTTTCTCCATCGCAGGTGTGCAGCTCCGTAGCAAGGCCGCGAAGACGAAACGATCAGCCGTAGCTTTATTTCGAAGGTAAAGGACATGAGGCGAAGTGCATGCAGCCGCTGTTTAGTCCTCGATGACCTTTAGGACTCGCACGACAAACACGCTTGCGCAAATAGAGAATTATGGCAACGAAAAACACCGAATACCGAGGGTTACAGGTCCGTGACGCTACTACGAAAATGGGAGTTGAGCAACGAAAGGCTTCTTCTTATTGAAGACAATTCTGAAATTCAACGACAAACCAAGATACACGACTTCATACATTAAGGAGAATTTTCCGAAGTGTTTGGAAAAATTTAAACTTTCGGTTATAGGACGACTCAAAATGAATTATATCCAAATTGAAAGAGACATTTCATATTATCTTGTGGAAAAAGTTTTGAATGACGAGTTAAAAATCGTCCCCACTTGACCGTGCGTATCCTTGATACTGCCTCAGTCCCTGCGGGTACCAGACGAAATTAGACACCAAGTCTTCATCACGAATAGAAATGTAAATGTTGATCCAAATATCAAGATGTCATCCCTATTGCACTGAGCAATGCCGGCAATAGCGAGGTGAGGTGCAGTTACCATCAGGAGCTAGAGTTCAATTCGATACAAAATGTAAATTTCTCACATAATGCCAAATTTCTCATACACTGAAATTTTTTGAAATAAGTTGATATATATATATATAGTTGATATATATATATATACATATATAACAATGTATATACACAATGTATATACAATGTATAAACAATGAATGGGGACATATATTAAGCTAATGTTACGTAAACAGAGAGTGAATATTTTTCGTAAGTATGAAAATACAACCAATTTTATCAGCATCATATTTTATGAACGGCAGCGGGCAATGGGTTCAGAGTTAGGGTAGAATTTAAGGCGCTTTCTCACCGAGAAGATGAGGATTTTGTGAACGATAGCAATTATGTCACACGAAAAAAATTTGTGCAACATCCATTCATTGAGCCGTTCGGTATCGGTATATGTAGACAACAGTGGAAGTTATCCACAAAACGTGTTTTCCTCTTTTCACATTTTCTAATTGCAAAAAGAAAAGAAAATAGCAGAGAACACTGCCCACAGTTAATGAAGAATTGGTCTCACTCAACAACTAGGATAAAAATGGAACTAAATTTTGAGATGAAAATTTCTAAAATCTATTAAAATGGCAATAAAATTCCTAGCAGCACTTCTTTAGAGGAAAAAAAAATTATGCTACTGTTCGTGGAACATATTATTATATAGGCTTCTTTTCAATAAGAAACGGTACATTATTATTTAAAATATGCAGAAATTCTTTATTATATTTTTTTGAGAAGCATTATTATGTGCATGTACTGCTTTACACCTCACGAATGACTAACTTGAGTATCTCAAAATGTCTTATCAAAAATCAAAATTGGTAGAACCAATCCAACATGGAAAATAGCATTTTACTGTCAAACCTTCGATCCTCAAATTGTTCAGACTTCGAAATGCCAATTTTTTCCAGGAGTTGCAATTCGGGAATACATTTTCTGCAAAAATCTTGAAGAAGCTAAGCGTTATTGATGATGAAGAAATAATATAATCTTCAGCTAATGAGTAACAGCAAGTCTTGAGGTTGAGTACAAATGACGAAATTTCTTCTTAGAGAAAAATTGCGCTCTCACCACGAATATAAGACTTTCACTCTTTCTCATAGATGATTTCAACATGCTTGGAAATACCACGTGTTTCCAAAAATGATTTGCAACAGATATGTTATTCAGAATACGAAAATTTGGCTGGGAATTTTTGAAGCGAGAATACGCTAAGGTATTTTATTATTTTTATATATTGAACGTTCGTCATGATACCAAGAGTTTGGCTGCAGTTAGTTGAATATTTCCTTGCAGAATTTCGTAAGCGAAGTCTTCTCGAACGCGTGCCACAAGAGAAGATTGCCTTCCGGCAGGCCGTCACTCAAACGCATCTCGTCAATTTCAAGCATTCATGCATTTCTGTTTCCGATGGTAACTGGATTTTTATATTTTTCATAGCTATTTGCTGGTGAAGAAGAATATAATGAATGTAATAGTCGCGCATCAGTTCCATAGAAACGGATAAGTATTAATTTCGGTATGCACATTGTAACATCGATATTTTCAGATATACTATAAGACTATAAAATATCGAAAATACTAAAAACTCATGGGGCACTAGTAAAAATTATCAAATACTTAAAAAATCTGTCCATAGGACTCCAGCACATGATGCACTACTTCTGCCGATTTGAAATGAGCTGAGATTCAAACGTACGAACTTGATTCGCAAGATATGTACGCTTTGGTGCTCGATCATCGCTGTGATTGCTTTGAAAATTGAGAGGACAATGCTCTTAATATACGTCCCCCACATGCTTACTTGAGAAGTAGAACAAGGACTTTAGTACTGTTCCCCCACATGCTTACTTGAGAAGTAGAACAAGGAGTTTAGTACTCTTAAGCGATATGGTCATAACCATTTCTAGAAAGAGGTGGTATCAGACATGTTCATGATGACCACTTTTAGAACGAGGTAGTATGAGAAAGCCCTCAGCCTCCACCAGGAGACCGTAAGTCCACTTTTGAGCGGTCCGCGAAGAAAATGGAAGACGTCTTCCATATCACGTACGACAGCAGAGTCAGTGGGTCACACTGCATGCATCGAGCTGCTTTGATGCGTCCAAGCAAATCACGCTATTGGGACGTTGCACTGCTGTGAAATGCCAGCCCGCAGCTGCACAAAATTTTGCGTCATGTCATAAAGTTTGCCATAAAAATGAGAAGAATACGATGCTAGGTTTTCATTGCATATTCGTACTTGAGGTGCTCAATTTTTTGGAGTTTCACTAATGTTGAGGGCTTCTCAAAGAAATATGACTCGAGCCGACCGTCCACAAGCTACCAGGACAAAAACCTCTACAGACAATCACAAGCTCATGTCACTTTACGATCGCAATGGTCACTTCACAATTCATGAACCGTGTAACATGCAAATCAATAACAATCGCCTTTCATAGGCATGAAATTCGAGTTTGAGGAATACCATGATAACCGAAGGAATCTGAAATGATTCAGAAACAGTTGAATAAATACCCATTAAAAATAGCACATGCACCGTGCTTCCCATGCTGGGCCGAGAAGTCACAACGCCGGTTCCGAAAACAGCAGAGAAGAAATTTAAATAAGGGACACCTCTTTAGGACACGTATCTTGGTAAACGTATTCTATTCTCGTGTTTCTTCACAAACAACGTTCGTGCATTTAAATTTACTCAGGGATACTAGTACCATGCGTAAAAATATGTTTTTCTGAAGAAACATCAACATCATGGTGAAAATAATGAGGAAAAACGTTATGGTTTGTTTTGAAAACGATTTAGAGAGTTAGAACTTCCTCATGCAAAGATTCAACGCCGTTCAGAAAAAGTGAGTATTGCTCAACTATAAGACAATAATAAAAAAGGAAAATACGGTTACGAATTTACTGGAAGCCCTAAATAGCACAGACAGTTAAACTCCTAACGCTCTGAAAAACTTAAACTTTGGAAGGAAAGGAGGTCACACACCCAAATCTACGAGCAGCGCTCACAGGTCTGTGTATGTACAACGGGAAAATGGTCTGGAATTTCGTTTGCGTAGTTCCAGCAGCGACCAGCTGAGAATGTTTAATTAGGTGACCATAAGGAGAAGGGGGAGAAAATGACTGAGTGATGGCCGAAGCTGCCGAGTTAAACCTTCTGTCACCATTTACAAGAGGTTCCGTGTCGTCACAGTAAGGCGCCCACTCACGAGTGTTGTGTCTTGTGAATGACGTGTATTGGAGGGAGGAAAACTTAGGAAATTATCGAAATCAGGGTACCTCACGAATTTTTCAGGAATAAGGAATGATTAATGAAGTTTGTAGGAATAAGGAATGTCTTATGAAGTCGGAAAGAATAAAGAATATCTAATGGAGTATTTAAGAATAAGGAATATCTAACCAAATGTATTGAAATAAAGAAATATCTAAGGAAGTGTGTAGAAATAAAGAATATCTAATGAAATATTTAGAAATAAGGAATATCTAATGAACTATTTAAGAATAAGGCACATCCAATGGAATATATTGGAATAAGAAATGTCAGATAAAACATACAGGAATAAGAAATATCTAAAGAAGTCTACAAGCAAAGGAATATCGGATGACAAGGACAAGGAAACTTTGAGCTTATGCTCATCCAACCGAAAACCTGCCTCAAATATCACCTAAGTTTATAAGTTCAGAATTGATAAAACCAGTCCTACATCAATGCAACCTGGATATCTGCGATGATATTAGAGAATGCTTGAAGAAATATTAGTAAGCAATGAAACGACTCACAAAGTTGAACAATTCGCTAAAATACTCGTACAATGCGAAGCAGGTAAAACAATTCACTAAAATACTCTTATATGCGAAGCAGGTAAAAGAGCCATGCTGTGCAAAAAAGAAACAGCAGAAAAATGAAGCAGAGACCATCAGTTTTAAGATGAAAGTGCTCTGTATATAGTTCTAAAATAATTTCAAAATACGATACGAAAAACCAACAGTTTCTCGTAACTGTTGTTAAAATATTAAATAAACCTAAATTCTAGCTATATGAAATTTTTATTGCTTCTGCACATTATTCATCAATATATTACATGTATATTGTTTAACGCTAGGTTGACTTAATCTCACAAGAGGATTGTTATTCTTTTCTTTTTTAGTTTGCGAAGACTTTTCGATAAGTTGCAAGGGCCATAACCTTCGAAGCATTTCAATGTAAACAATTTTTTTTTTAATTTTAAGTTTTTCCCTGTGCAGGTATATTTAATAGCGGTGTTGTTCGCGTTCGAATTTTTGCCTGAAGTTCAAAAGCACAAGAAATCGGATAAAGCTTCGTTCAGATGGCGGGCTTCCTGTTCGGCGCTCAACCCTTCTTCCTACGCCGCACACACGAACAGCAATGCTCGGACGTCAGTATTTCACATCTTGAGCGTTACTAGACCCTAGCCTTGATCCTACTGCGCCAGAGTCTGCCTCTCAAGACTTCTGTCATTGGTAGATAATATTTTACAAATTTATCTGGTAAATAAAACGATTTAACAAAAAGAAATAGATCACCTCAAGATATGGTTATTGTTGCTTATTTATTTGCATTTCTTGATTTTTCTACTTCTACGGCACTTTCATTTTTAAATTGCCGTGAATTTCATTCTCAGGCTGGCACTGTTCAACAGTGTGCATATTTGCCTCACATGAGACAGGCCTGAGATATCAGTTACATGCTCGAAATTTATACTAGAAAGCTGATCGTATCCAAATAAAATATTACTCTGAGTTGCTATCCCAACAGAAAATTGCGATTCAAAAAAACTGAGACGAAACAATGACCACGGAAAAATTATGAATCATGCATTTTGCTGGTCACTTTGACCTGGTGTTTATTTAGGACTCGCCGGAGCCAAAAATCAACCCATCCAGAGACAGAAGGTGAAAGTAGCGTCGCAGCAGAAGTACAAATGGAACGAAAATAACAATGCCTATGTTCCTGAAAATCAAGAAAGCTCCAAGTTCGAAATAAAAATAAAAATCAGAGCAGCGCAACAGAAGATATTGAATTTTTTTTTGTATTTTTCACTCTGTGATCCAAGGTCTAGCAGAGAAAATGGTGCTTCTGCAGCTTCGTTGTATATAGCTGAGCAATCTTTTTCCTCTCCGCTTTCGTTGGAATCGTTGTCTTTTCAACCCTGTCCTTCTTAATCAAAGTAACCATCCACTCGCGATCTATGTATATGCCTCCCCACAAACTTGCATTCAAAATTACGAGCACGCGTTCCTCGACTTAAAATAACCTAACCCTTTTCTCGCATCTTTTTAACGCAGTAAGGAGAGTTGTTTACCTGGTCGCCTGGTGCCGGCATCGGGTCAAGAATAACAGTTCATACCCACTCGGGAAGAAATCATGGCAACATGATTATTATCGTACCGAACACTTATATGCGTTATAAGTGTCAACACAATTTTGCTCAAACTTTTTCTTTGCTTGGTAATATAATTTCGATTATGGTTTTTATTTATCATTACGAGTTAAATTTTTTTCAATATATTTTCTTTAATTCCCGTATATCAAGAAGATACGATAAATTTGATTCATGAGCAGCACAATTTCCGAGTCAATGAGCGAGTAAATGTAGAGAAATATGATATCACAAAATGTGTTATATAATTATGTTACTAACAAAATAATTTCAGTTCTTTTACATTTCAACTGCCCATGAAAAGATTTATCTTCCCTCACTAAGTCTCTCTTCAATTGAATACCAGAGACAGGGAAGCTTTGGGCTTGAATATTTTTCATGGTAAAAACCCTGGTTGGCGGAAAATTTTTCAATGATACAGGTTTCGATTACATCACCGCACTGAACATCAATGTCGAAATCTATGCGAGCTGGTGAAAAAAACAGAATTAGACGAATAATCCCACTTTACGCCAACTCGAATGTTGACGCATCATACTGTGCTACTTGATCATTGTTCGATCGCAGCGCACAACGTCGTCTTAATTAACAGGACCCACCTCAGTCCGACCTAAATAGCGCACCCCGATGAAGTGCGCGACACCGCGCCTCCAAACACGTATCACGATTTCACAGGGCCTATTTTGGGCAGCGCTCAAAATGCACGCGGTGGGACAGCCCGGTCGCAGGCAGACGTACGTGCATGCAGGGAGACGAGGCGCACACACGCAGAGATGCCACCGAGCGGAGCTGAGGAGGAGGGAGACGAGCGGGGGCTTGGAACCAGTTTACTGCAGGCAAATAAGACTATCGCTGAACTCTGTGCAGACACACACCGCTCCGCCGGACTGCTCCATTGCCTTACAAGGACTTGCCAGCATCGCGCTGTGTGACTACGCTGGACGAGTACACACACACACACCACACACACACACACTCACACACACAGGCAGCAAAACAGCGCCCGTAGAAATAAGTCTCTGCGTGCAAGGAGTATTAAAATTTCACTTGGGGAGTAATTCATACTGAAATAATTTATAATTAATAGATCGAAGAATTACTATCCATTGAACGTAGATCAGGCAACATCCAAACAGCCGGAGTTACTAGGTATGGACTGCAAGAGGCACAGCAAGCTTTAACAGAACTTGTAACAAGTAGTAAACTACAGAACTTGATACTACAAAGATAGGGAGTTATTAATTACCCACCGGCAGCGGGGACCGCAGGTACAAATGCTTAACAACACAACAGCAAAACCTAACCTGATCCTAAATAAGGCTGAACACGATGCAAGCATAAAAGATATCTATTCTCCAAACCAAAAAAAACAGTAACCTTTTTTGAGAAATTTGATGGTGCACATTATCAAGTTAGAAAGTATCTTCAAGTATCTCGCGAAGTGTCCCCCTGACGCGGAGACAAACACAGCTTAAGGAAACGTGTTCGTGTAAGTCGGCAGACGGCAGTCCAGTTGGACCGAACATGTAAATTTTGTAAGAAAAACAACCACCCAATACTTTGACTCGATCATAAAAAGGGTTAAGACTCGCAGAAATCTGACCGGTATAAAATTCGTGAAACTATGATCAATGATTCGATGTAGAATGCTTCAGCAAGATGGGAAGTAGCTCAAATATAGGTCATTCCAAAGAGGAAAATGTTCCAACACGTATTAATTCGAAGACGCAACGTTCGCGTGTGAATGATTTCATATTCCCTTAAACTGAAACTGAGGCGAACAACTTGACAGGTGTGACGGAGGTAGGTGGAGATTACAGCACAACTGCGGGCACACTGGTGTCGTGAAGACGTGGAGGCATCATGACACACGCGCAGGTGATGCATGGCTGGCTGGGTGCAACGGGTAGCAACGGGGTGCCATGTTAAGTGGGCATCAACACGGCGCAGGTGGCACACTGCTAACCCGCCACTAC
>VOMN01118759.1:0-19300 GCA_014899125.1 Orchestia grillus | reverse complement strand
CCGAGGGGCTCAGTTAGACCGAGGTGCTCAGTTGGACCGTGACACTAAGTTCGAGTTCACTAAATTAAACCGAAGCTCTAACATGGTGCACGTTGGATTAAAGAGGGACTCCAACCTTGGATCGAGGAGCTGAATAGAGCTACGATGTAAAACAAATTCTCGACACTAAAGAGAATCATGATGTCTAGTCGGACCGAGTTGATAAAACTGCGACATCAAACAGCTGAAACGCTAAATCACAGAACCGTGACTTGAAATTAAACTAAGGTGCTACATAATTTAGTACTGCGACCGAGGACTTTTCTCATGCATAGTAGTCTTTGGCCACGACTTTAAATAAGATGAAATCACTACGGAGAACTCCATCTTCAAATTAGCACAGAACCCTAAATTGGACGTAGACTATCCACGGTATTGGTCCAGTCATTCAGTTGAAGCCCTACGATAAATTATCCAAAGATTACGCTGAGCCTTGGCAGCACAACGATGCGAGCACAGACTGCAGTCACTGCACACAGTACACGGTGGACTCGCGACTCGCGAGCAGCTGCAGTGAGCGCAGGGCTTCGGACTGAGCCCAGCTCTAAGTGGAATCAAATAATGAATTTGACCTAAATCTTAAACGGCGCCAATGCAGTCAATTATGCTCGTCCAAGGTACAAAATAGCGGGTAGCATCTTATTCAATTCAAGGCAAGGAATTAAAGCAAAGCATTGGAGTCTATAGACGCAGCAACGCTGTAATCTGTGCTACTGCGCTTGGCGAGTCTGAGTGCTCATTACTGAAAAGACTTCAATGAGATAGAAATAATGCAGTGATAGGGTACCTTTAGCTGAATCATCAGATAGCTCTTGTACCTTAAATGATTCATTACAAGTAATTTGATAAAGGAACTCATTTCCTCCAAGACTTGGCACTGGACGAAGCGTGTATTGATGGATCGAGCGAGCGCAGCTGCTACTCCTTGAATAGACCTTAACGATGTTTGGGACTTCAAGCCCGGGCCACACTGGGGTGCTGCCGCTACAGTACATGGCCTTGAAATTGAAAAATGTTCAGTTAAAGATGATGCTCAAAATGCGATAATTAAGCGTAAGGAAGAAATAGCGAAGGCAAATTAGCACACATCCATACTGATCATTTAATTTAGATTGATTAAAAATCTCGTGTCCGCCGAAGGCCAATTTGTGCCCCTAAATCTTTCGTGAAATGAACGTTTGGAATTTGTCAATCCTTTACCCATAAAATTATTTTGGCGGTATGCCTGCATTGAGCTGGGTACGAAAAACTATCTGAGGCCTAATGTTTGTGTGCAGTAAGGCGGCTTTTAGCTTTTTGCGAAAAACAGACAGCATTTTTATGAAAATGGATTTTGGAATTCAAGTGGACGGGAAAGGGTTAACACCCCTTCGACCTATGCAGAATAAGGATGATCGGTCGTTAGTAATACGAATGAAGAACCTTCACAGGAACTTAAATGTCTTCTGATTATAGGTGAAAATCGCCACCAGAAAAACCACTTACACTATCTAAAATTGAATTTTACTTGAAAGCTTCTCGCATGTATGTCAACTAGAACGAAGACTGTCGAATTTTCTTATTATCGATAATTATTGTGCCTTAAATTGCGCGGTGCAATCAAATAAATACATTTTATAAGTAAGAAATTCAAGGCATGTTCCAGCTCTTCGTGATTAAATTTATAATTAAGTTTTGTTTGATTAAAAACAACGTATCCACATGAAAGAGAGTAACTTAAGGAAGAAGCAGAGGCCTGAGAACGAAATGATCACTTGTTTTATGAATGCGAGCATGGATAAAATGTGGATGGAACATGGATAAACGTCATTTGAACATGAGCGTGAGGTTAAATTCTTAACATTAGTCACAAAACTCTTCCGTGAGAACACGGATGAACAAGTTGGAACAGTCGTGAATTCCCTGATTTCCCCAAGAGAGCTCGAGGCAGCCCGCGATGCAGCGCCGTAATTACAGAGATGAGCAAGCCGAGGGAGCTGAGGATGTTTCCTGTGGTACAGAAGTCGTTGGGGTCAAGCGGGGAAACACTGAACCGATGAAAAATGCTCCGAAAATTACGAAGTATGCAAATAAAAATTGATTCTCAGAAGCAATTGCAGTTTGGAGTTCAAGGTGTAGAGAAATTAAACTAGAAAAAGTAAGCGACACGCGAAACGAATAAACGAACTCAATTTCACATTTCTCGGCAGTTACCGTAGCGACAGTAGTTGTCATTTACTTACGCCAGAAATTAGTCATATATGTACAAAATTAAATTAGTTAAATTCATTTCTTAAAAGTTTATGAGAGTAAATATACATATGATTCGCAACGCGTGCTATGAAACTTGAATGAAAAACAACTTGCTACGATAATTTTCTCCTAAGTTGATGTGAATTACGATTCTTGATTAATTACAGCACGGTTACAAACTACACTCCTTATCGCGTTTCATCGCCGTTCTGCATCAAAGTATCGTGAAAGTTGAATAAAGTCAAAGAATTATAGGAAAATGTGCATAAAACGGTCACGCAGGTTCACAAACGAGACTTTTCGGTCCAATATTCGAGGACGGAACGTGCAGGATACGCCTGATGAAATTCACTGAAGCTGTCGGCCTCCCAAAGTGACCGGATTTTCTGCTACGTGGATGACTAAGCCAGTCTAGAAAAAAGATATTTGCGATGCGTGATAAAATTCACTGCATCGTAAAACATGCAGTAACGTGTGGATGGAAACATAGATGCGATAATACGCCCGAAGTAGAGTGAGTTTGTAAACAAGATTGAGGAAATTCCATTGAATCTTAAACGCGTGATTGTCTAGCTGAAATCATCAGAGAAATGTGATCAGGTCTGAAAAATGTAACGCTACGGTTTTGTGGTCTGATTAAGCCAAACTGAGCATTTTGAAAGGAGCAGGGTGACCTGTCTCTCAAGTTAAGGACTCAGAAATGGTTTCTTGAGAGAGGAATTGTTCTGTGACTTATTTTGGAAAAAACTGTCTTTATATTATGTTTCACGTATTTTTCTGAATGGTTTGGCTTAGGGTTCTGATTTGAACTCGATTGAGAATTTGTGGAAGTTAAAGTACAAGTTCGTGCAACAGATCCTGTTTATATTGAGCAATTGAGAGATTGTTGTCTAGAAGAATGGACAACATATCTAAATGTGTGAAACATGATGTAAAAAGTAGCCTGAAAATTGCACAAAATGATGTGAAGCGGTGAAACAGACACAGTGGGGTGCTGATTTTTGCATTACACTCGAGTACCTCTATTTTTTTTAAATTCAATTCTTTCTGCAACATGCTCCCAAAAATCGTCCTATTCTGATACANAAATTTTATTGAATTTAATTTAATTTTATAAAGTTAAATTTAATTTTTGTACAAATTTAAGACTTAAATATTCAACAGCTATTGAAAAATATCTTTTACAATGTGTGAAACATTTTAGTGCGGCATTCTGTTAACTATCTCCTCGAGGTTAGCAAATGATCCATAGAAGCAGACCACCATTTTCCTCGAATATATGTTGTGTTCCGGGAAAATTTACAACACGTAAGGAAACGTACGTTTTCAGGTACTTTTATTAAACTTAGGGCCATGAAAATTGAGCCATTAACCGAAAATTTAGTGGGAACTTTAATGAAGCAATCATATTGAAAAACTGAAAAAAATTTGCACGAGAAAGTAAATAAATATTTTCTCAACGCAAAAGTTTACAATACAATTTAAATTTGTACATATATAGATTGATTTTTGAAGAAAATTCAAGATTTTTTTCCATTTAGATTTCAATAGTATGTTTTAGTTTAAGCTTAGCGCAACCTTTGAGTTGATTTTTGAAGAAAATTCAAGATTTTTTCCACTAAGATTTGAATAGTATGTTTAAGTTTAAGTTTAGGGCAACCTTTGAGCAAAATTAAAATCAATACCTCATTCATTGCGTCAGAGTTGTCCTGTTACCTTCGAGAATATCGAGAAAAGTAAAATGACTGACCAAGACCTTCCTGCAAATGGTGTTGGTCATAGGAAGATATCTTAAAACTTAAATGTGCCCATGAATCCAGTTGGAACGATAATTTGTCCCGAGAAATCTCACCAGTGCGTCTGTCCTCTAACCAGTTCCGGTCGTCCTAGGATGATAACAAAGCCTGCAGCTCGGTTACTGGCGAGGAAAGCTGGTAATCATCCTAGGATTACTTTTAAAGAACTTCAGGGTGACCCAGAAGGAAATGGATTAAAAGAGAGCACGGAAGCAATTTATAAATCACTTCGTTGGTATATCTTCTCGAGGTCGTCAAGGAAAACACCACTTCTAAAAATGAAACATGTTCTTGGTCGATTAAATTTTACAAATGAGTGCCTTATCTAAGCATCAAACCCACGTCATTTCGGGAAGATGAACTTGATTGGATAAAACAAAAATTGAATTTTTTGGTCGAAATGGTGTGGCAAAGGTCCGGAGGGGAAAGGGTATTGAATTTTTGTCGAAGGATACTAATCCAGGAGTAAAATTGGGAGGTGAATCAATCATGGTCTATGGTTACTCGAGTGCCACAGGTGTAGGAAATAATAAAATAATAGAAAGAAGAATAAGTGGACAACACTATAGCATTATTTTGCAAAGAAATTTAAGTCAAAGTAGAGAATCTCTTACCTTACGACTATTTTTTTCCAACAAGACAATGAACCAAAAACATATTGCAAAGCTAACACAAATTCGGTTAAGTACGATTGGAATGCATTCTTTAAAATGCTAAAGTCAATCTCCAGATCTAAAGCCAATCGAAAACTTGTGGAGAGAGCTTAAACTCATACTTAAAAAAATGAATCCTCAGAACGACCCTGAACTGAAGGAAATTTGTCGTAAGGAATGTAGAAACATTGCCAAAAAACATGTAAGACGTTTGTAGGGGAGCATTTCAAATGTCTCCAGGCTGTATTAGCCAACAAAGGTTAAACTACGAAATATTAACAGATCATTAAATAAATGTGTCACAAACTTTTACACTATAAAAATATTGAATTTTATTTTTTAATTTCTTCGTAATTTTTTAGTATGATTGTCTCATTAAATGCTTCATTATCTGTTCTGTAAGTAGTGAAATTTTCATTATCCTAATTTCCGGATGAACTCTGAATATTAAGAATACCTAAAAACTTATATTTCTGAACGTGTTGTAAGCTTTTGCGGGACACTGTAATCCGATAAGAAAAAATTCTGGAGTTGAATTTATCTGAATGTGATAATCTAAGCTCAAAACTGAACGAAAAATTTGAACCTCGGTTATTGAAGCGAATAAACTATAGGAAATCTTGAACAAAAAAAAACATGAATATTCTATACATCAAGAAAGAGGTTTTAAGTACTTCTGTTACGATGAAACGAGTGGAAGAAATTCGGCGATTAAAATAATGTGAACATGACGTGCGTCACCAAAGCATCATCACGCGTGACTACAGCAGTAGAGGTGGTGTCAAAAGCCAGCCAGTCGGGCGTTGTCTTGAGACGAGCATCTCGTCAGACAGACACAAGGATTTTAATAAGGTGTCAACTAGAGTTCTTCTTGTCTTGATGACAATTTGGTTTTTGAGTTCCGTCCGGTTTAACAATAGATAATTTTCTATCTGATTGGGAAAAAATGTACAGCACTGTCCATTTAGTACAGTGGTATTGTACTTGAGTACTACATGTATGTGCCAACATAGTACATTAGTTTACAGGAGTACAGCGAAATTACAGATGCACTGGTAAGCACTGTAAGAGTACAGAGTGCACTAGTATTTTATAGGAGTAGTGTGAACCTACAAAGTACACAAGTATTCCACAAGAGTTCTACGTACAGAATAGCTTGGTACCTAATGTGTGTGATCAGGTCAACTCGGGGTTTGCAAATCTGTAGATGATTAGGCAAAGCTCCGGCTAAAGCACCGAATCTGTTCGCGCATGAATGTTTTCCTCATTTTCTCGAAAGTGTTTTTCTTGCGTTAGCATCATTTCCAAAAATTGACTGAATTACATGACTTATTAGATCACATGACTATGAAATGGACTGCCCTACTATTAACCATTGAGTCAATCATTGAGTCAAGACCCTGAGAAGCAGTCCATAGAGGCCTTGGCTGCGATGATATACTGGATCAGAACTGTTTTGGAATTATAAACATTTGTAAACATTTATTTACCACAACTAATTTACATCATATACAGGCTTACATTCAAATGAGGAATGACGCAGAACCGGGACCAGGATATATGTATACCACATGTGGGCCCGAATAAGCTACAGGGCTTCTAGGGCAACCTACATGGAAATGAAGGCGTTCAATTTACTGGGTAGCGAAAAGATGTACTATCTTATTTTGGTTTCTGAAATTTGTAATTGACACCGGCTTTTATGGTTCGCAAGGGTAAGAATTTTTTCCTTTAAATTGACATAAATGCCGTTAATAGAAATCGGACAGAGATATGAATAAATCTGCTCCACGTGCTCAGTAGATGATGCCGTGGGAGTGACACTCGCAAGCTGAAACTGAAAACTTTTAGCCGAACTGGAATGGAGGTGACTCATTAATGTCTCAATTTTTACACTGACCAATTGAAATTCGCTCTTATTCCAAAATCACATGACGGCTTAAAGTTAAATTACAATTGAGCGTTAATTAATAAGTGATAACAAGTAAACATTGACGGTTATTTGAAGGTGAATCGGCGTTCGATCGTCTGTTCAAGATCTGTTGAAGGGCAATCAGTTATTAAAGCTCAGTGGAATATTATAGGTTATTTTCCAATTGAACGTTGATTAATTGAACACTGAAGGTCATTTGGCCACCAAACGTCAATTGACAAATGAGGGTCAATTGGCATAAGGACTTCCAGTTTGATGATCATGGATGTTAGATGCTTTATTCCAATGACGTGTGAGGTTTAGTACTTTTAAAGCCAATGTTAATATTAAAATTATTATTAGGCAGTGAGATCTTCATTACATCATACCAATGATAAGTGCAATAATTTAAATGTATGCTAGGAAATGTAATGAAAAATATTTTAATATAGGGACTATTTAACATGGACTGTAGGGAACACGAATTGTATGCACAGGTGTGCTCCCCCACAGGATTTCCAGCGCATAGGCACAGCAAGTCAAGAAGGAAAAAAAAAGACAAAAAAGAAAGCGAAGAGGGTATGAAAATCGGAAGTCGTGAAGTGGGCACGAAAGGTTGAAGTCCGGAAGCCCCATGTATAGCTGAGGTAACTAAACAAGTTTGTGTTCCGTTCAGATTATAATAACACGATAGACAATTTTTATCAAACTACTAACGATTTGCAATATTAAAAACGGAAGGTGACAGTTTGCATTCACCCACACCACACCATTATTCAGTACACATGCATTTTTCATAGCGAGATAAATTATTATCTCACCACGTACACTTTGAAAATAACGATCAGTTTTGTCTCCTGCTTAATCATGTCCAGTGCATAAATAAAGGGCGCACGCATTGCCTTGGAATACAGCAGCACGATTACACAGCAGTGTACAAAATATTACCGCGCACGCATTGCATTGTTCTTATAGGTCTATTTCTGGGAACCTCGCTCAGTACGAAAAAAAGAACCATCGATATAAGAAAGATATTCAATTGAAAACGTTTCGCAATATTCCCTCATCAGTGCTGAAATGATAAAAGGGAAATTAGGATACAAAACGATGAAAAACATGAGTACTAAGAATGAGTATAAAAATAACCTAGTCTAAGTGCCAAAACTAACACCCGCTAAAATGCTCAGTTTAAAAATTTAGTGCTACAAGTAATTTCCCAGAGCTCTGGTCATTATACAGTTCTGGTTTGTTTGATATAGTTTAATGATACAGTTCAATTTTCGCCACTTATCAAGCAATATATGCTTCTAGACTACAGCAAATCAACAAACCTCTCAGACTCTTCATGTGTTGTTCGTAACAGCATTATACAATATGCCTACTTTTAAAAAATCATTGAAGACTCTTTAAGTGACTGAGTTTTTTACTCTGTACTTGTTATTGCACCTCAGCTGCGCTCGAGTACAGGGGAGTTGCTATCGTTGCGCCTCCTGAGTTGTACTCAATACTTGGTCGCACGAGAGCAACGTAAATTTCAATTTTAAGTACCGTATAAAACTAATCATTAAATAGAGGATAAACAAGTGAAAGGTGCCCCTTATATTTTGTTATGTTATATCATTTCTACCATGCTTTGACACAAAGATTACGAAGCGTTTGCCTGATTCAAAGAATCAGAAACGAAACTAATAACTGAGGTACAATGTTGGGGTTGTGCCACGAGTGTTGCAAATGAGTGGGACTGAATTACTATCGAGTGGGAAGCTCTGCTTACCGTGTATCAATGAGCGCAATAAAAGATACGACAGGCATCGGACAACTGAACGCATGCTGCCCCGCAATGTTGAGGGGCGATCTCGTGCTCAGGCGGTTGCCGTATTTGTGCTGAGAACATGTCTGCAAAGTACGTCAAAATGCAAAGACATGAACACCAGGGATGACGCTGTGTTTATAATTGCTGTTCCAGGGCTGCAAATTAGATTTTCGCGGTCACAAATACGATTTTTAAATGGAAAAGAATAAAAAAATTCAAGCGCTTTCTTATTGAAGCACGAAAGAACAGGAAAAGTTTATTGTACAATAATATACGTCCTGGAAAAGATTCAAATTTAGAAAGGTAGGAGAAATAATTTACCTTGAATAAAACGTTTTACTGAGAGGATAAAATGAATATTCAGCCGTAATTAAAAACTTACGAAAACGACTATCAGAACTATGATAATTGTTTTAGGAATGAAGGAATGAAGGTCAATTGCATAACAGTGTTCATTTGAATTGATTCATGGATTTAAAAGGAAGAGATCTTCAGTGCTAGATGTGGGAGGAATTACTTTGAGCTTTTTTTCGTACCAACTTATGTGATTTTACGTTACCGTAACGATTCCAAACTTGAAATTTTGAGATAACGAAAACATTCTGGTATTAAAAGGCTGTATTTTTTTATGTGAAATCGAATTTTATCGGCGAAATCAGTGCTTCAGTAAATTAAGTTGAATCCATAGTTATTGGAAGGGGACTATTCGGCCGAAACGCTCATTTGTATGTAAAAACGCTTCTGTGTGCTCAACTTTTCAACTTTTTGAACGCGTGTGGCGTGTGCTTGCATGTACGCTAGCTGCTGGAATTCCAAGGGCCAACAAGACAATGTAACTAACCAGAAAGGAGATTTCCTTGATCTTTTATGCGTGATCTTGTGCTCAGGAAGATCGCGGAACAGGTTACAGTTCGCCTGAAAGATGGACCTTTGCCATGTGCGGTCGGCACCCGGAAAACCGGACTTGTGCGCGTACATAGGTCGCGCCCCGAAAAATCCCGCGGGCAAACGCGGACCCGTCAGAGGCTGAAAATAGTTTTAACGTTTTACGGGATCGTAAACACGCCAACATTTTCATTTCATGTATGTGTTATTTGGAAGCTTTCAAATTTATTCTCAGAGCATATGAAGAGAGCTGGTTATTACTTTATCGGCTTCGACTTTAAAATTTGCCCGGTTTACGTATCTTGAATGCTTTAATTATTGACAGGAATTGGCTGTATTTTCCTGCAGGGACGCAAGATACAAATCTGATAAATTGCTAGATCCATAAAATAATTGCAGTATAATGTCTCCCAGTATAATTATTGATCGATTTATTATATTAACTTCAACATTTGTACTCGAGTACTTGAGTCCTTTCGCAACTATCAAGAAAGGTTTATAATCCGCACATCCTGCACAGTGTGAAAAATCATCAATGGCCTCCAAAAATTAAACCCTAAAAGCTTTTATTTTCCGCATTACAGCCAACAAAAAATAAACTGAGGGTTAATTTTAAGAACACTTACAGCGACTGGAACCCTTGCACACAGAAATAACGTGCACAACCACACGCGAAACTCCCACTCCGTACTTGTCGCACTCAGAAGCATGTGACCTCCTCGCGAAGAAGTTATAAGGAAGTGCGACAACGATGTCCACTTTTTACGCGCTCGAAGGGAACCAACGCTCGAGCCTCCATGGGAAGAGCTTGGCCAGCTCGAGTGCTCGTTTCGAAATAGCGTGTGGTGGCGTTTCCGGTAGTGAAGGAAAAAACGCGTCTTCGCCCGGGGTCCGGTGTCTACAAAGGTTACTGGAATTCAAAATGCTCGCCGTCATGGCCGAAAAGAGAATTCAATAACAACGGGTGCTCTTTTGGTACAAACGGCGGCATCAGAGTCGTCCTTACGTACCAGTTTTCACGTTAGGGAATGGACATAGAAAGAAGAGTGCAAAGCGGTTTTTCACGACTATGTGGTTGGAGAATTCTCCTTTTAAACATACGATAATAATGTGTCGTTCACATCAAATTAGACCGATTTTTTTATTTGAACTCTCTCGAAAACAATACCGGCTCTTTTTGAATGGGCGAAAAATAATTTTCAAATGCTCCCTCAAAATCAAGACCACTAATAGTTATGGCTGATGTCACGGGAATGCTAAGCTGTAGGTTTTAAGTCAGTCGCAATAATCATCAAAGAGCGACTGGACGGCCTGGCCATTGGGGTCGAGTTGCTCACGTAATAATTCCCGAATTACACGCGCAATCGAGACGGACGATATCGCATCAAGTGTTCTGGCGATCGTTTTATCGCCATTAAGAGGACGTACAAGAATATTATCGGGTTCGGAAAGTCAATTTGGACGAAATGATTGCAAGTAAGCATCCGAAATTAACACTTTCACTTGCTATGAAAACTTGTCTTATGGAACGTCGGAAAGATAATTCATGTTTTATCGGGTTTCCCCTTGCAATTTATTCGGCAAGTTTATTGTATTGCGTCGGTGCCTAGGAACAATGCTTAGATTTAGCGTACTTCGATAAGTGTTTATTCACTCTAAGTTTCTAACATTGAAGGATGGATTGATTTTATTTGTTTGGGGTGTTGTTTCGGTATTGTTACAGTGCTATGGTAGCTTTTTCTCGGAGGTATCCGGAGGTAGCTTTTTCGGAGGGGTTGCAATACGGTCGTTCCCGTAGCAAAGCATCATACGATCCCGTGCATCGAACCTTAACATCTCCTGCCTGCCACAGCCAAGGGAGTGTCGCTTGCCCTGCCTGCCACAGCCAAGGGAGTGTCGCTTGCCCTGCCTGCCTCAGCCAAGGGAGTGTTACCTGACCTGCCTGCCTCTGCCATGGGACTGTTGTCTGACCTGGCCTGCCTCCCAAGAGAGTGTTGCCTGACCTGCCTACCTCTGCCAAGGGAGTGTCGCTTGACATCCAGTATACCACGAGGTAAACTGAATGTCTTGAATACTTCATGGTGTACTGAATGCCAAGTTTCATACGGGCAGGTTAACATCACATGCGCATACATAGTACACGGTACAGATTCACAATCCCAACTCAGCCGCTCCCATGACAAGGACAAGCTAACTCGTTTTTACCCAAGCTTAATTCTTCTACTTTGTACTAGTAAAATTGTGCAATGTTCGATTTAAAAAAAATATTCGGCGTTGTTAGTCGTCCATCCTGAGTGTTCCCAAGCATCTCGAGCAAGTCCAGTAAAGTCGTCTCAAAATTGTGCGTTTTCAGTTGAAATTCCGACGGGGAAGAGGTTGAAAAGCGAGCGCTAAAATTAGTTACCTGAGCCCCCGTGAGCCGCAGTTGTGATCACACGTGCAAGCTGCCCACCGCGCACTCGGAGGCCTGCGGTCGTGTGGCGTCCTCGTTATCGGGCGTTGGATTTTGAATATTCTGCAAGCAAGAGGAACTTTGTTTTCCAATCTGCTTTAAAATTTGGGTCGATTTCGTTTTAAAGTATCGAACAGATAATGAATTTAGTCATTCGGTAATATTGTGGTCACGTAGTGCGCAGAGAATAAAATGGTTAAAAAAGAAATGAACGAGGACTAGGAAAGCACACGCTCTAGTGAAATAAACCTGTTCAAGAGCAGGAGTAAATAAAATTACATAAACCGATTTCAATGCTCGGCAGTGGAGCCTTAAATTGTGATTTTAGCTGACCTTCATAACTGAATGTCGAGTTTCTCCAACGAAGCTGGACTGGGTGATCTTAACTCGTCAAATCTCAATTGATTAGCTCTTATGATAATTAAATAAGTTCTCACATGGGTTTGAAAGTACTTAGATTGATTTTGACGAGTACTCACATTACCCTTGAGTGAGCTCACGCTAATTTGACTGGAATTTACATCAATTTGAAAAAACCTATTGAGTTGACACGTACGCATTTTGTTTCAAGAATTTTGATACATAATTTCAAGCTGAGGCAAAGAATTATAACCCAGAAGACACCAATGCCAAAAAAAAATACCACAGGCCATCTGATCGAATGAGTTCGGTTTTCAAAACTGAACGATGCGTCGGTGGCATCGTGACTGCAAGAATTTGCTAGCGCCATTTTGGAATTGACGAGTGATGGAATTTAGTAGTGTTATCACTATAAAAAAGTCTTCACAAATGCCTTTTTTGTTGATCCCACAATCGATTTCTGATCGCATATTCACAACCAGGCGTCACAACATGCGGTGGGTACTCGAAATACCTCTGTTGACTTACACGGTAATAAAGATTCCAACGAAGGCCTCTCATAGCATATATCAAATTTGTTTCTCACCAACACGCCAGTAAAAATACCTTACGTCGCTCGGGTCACTCGAGAAATGAATAGTTTCACACTCAAAGATCCACCAGGTTATTTAAAAAATCCAACATTGGAACAAGTTTTTTACATGTCAGAATAAAATCTATTCCGTTCTTTCATCTTTTTATGATTTTTCAGCTTCAAGAATTATTAATAAACCCTTGGAAATATATCTCCCGGTAATAACTTCCTTTTAAAACGTTTTTCAATACACGTCATGGAATTTCCCGTGGAGTCTGCTCATGGAAAAAGTTCATGCTTGCTGTGTTGGATCCCCACTCAATTTTCGGTGACTGCGTGATACCTGAAACTTGCATACATTACAGGTGTTCACGCGATGGACAATTGCCCACGACAGATGTGTGTCATGACCTCCAGCACAGTTGAATGAATGGTTGCCCTAAAGTGGGACGCTGAGCAGCATATGCAATAAAGGCTGGACTGAACGGTGAAACGCGACCTTCCTTATAGCCTGCACCAGGCAGAGTTCACTGGAGTTGTGTGTCTAGTTAATTCTAGTTTCATTATGAAGGATGATAAGCAGATGGATGTAAAAACATGGCCATAACTTTAATAGAGGTATTTTTACACTACTCGGCCTTTTATCCTTATATCAGGAGGATAGTCATTATATAACAGGATTCATTACTCATAAAAGAAGCGCTTTTTCAGTTCTCTCTCATTCGTCGGTGTAGGTTTTAATTGCATTGTTGTTTCCCTCAAGTTTTCAATACCTGTGGCATATTCATAGCGAAAAAGTTTGCGCAGGTGAGGATTGAAATTATAGGACCCAGAAGCGATTTAACCATGTTTCATGAATGGGAGAAGAAAAACATTCAAAATTTCTTTGATTCTCCGAGCGATCTTTGCATCAGCGATGTGGCTGGAGTAAACTGAAGCCAAATGAGTAAAACTCGTACACATAGATTTGAATTAGAGATTACTGTGACCACCTTCAGTTTCAAGCATCGTCATCATCTCAGCTTAAGTCAACACCAGTATGTATCTGGAAAATAGTAATTTTCTCATTGTTAAAATTAATTTGATAACATTTGTTGGAGAGTCCCCGTAACTGCTCTTCGTTAAGAGTTTAGACAGTTTCATGTCTTCAAAATGCGGAATAAGATGAAACGAAATTTAGTTCTATCAACAGAGCTGATACGTCTACAATTTCTCTTCAACTCATCACTAAGCGAGGACGAGTTGAGTCGTTCTTGGCCTGAGTCAAGTTGCTCAACTTTGTACGTGGAAAGTCGTCGAATGTTCGGTTCTAGAACACCTGGGCAAAGATGACTCGTCCTTCCTGGACCTCCCTCACCACGGACCGCCAATCCCCTAGCGGACTCATACATCTCGGGCAAATAGAGTCGTCTCAAAATTGCGCGTTTTCAGCAGAAAGCTTGCAGAGGAAGGAGTTAAGCGACCCCAAACCCAGTCTGGAAGTACAGCCATCCAAACAAAAACATCACTGACAATTCTTGAGTTTTCTCAATAAATGATCTCTAAGCCTCCGTCTTATCAGGTTGCTCTGCCCTTCGACGCATCGCCTGCAGCAGATGGGCAGCCAGCCTCGTGGGCTTTTGTTTTTCTTTTTAACTTAAAAATATGAGCAATGTAAAGGAAAATTAAAGCTCAATCACCAGCTGTCATAAAAGGGGGTGATTTTATGAACGATTTTTATTATCTACAATTCTCTTAGATTTCATTGCAAGCATTTTGCCCCTTACCATTTTTTTTATTGCAGATAATTTCCGTGAAGTTGTTGTCATTAAAATCACGTCATGACTGAAAAGTTACGTTAGAAGCAGCTATATTCAAGATTCGCTTAATCATATATATTTTTAATTTTTCAAATTGTTGAGCATTTTGGCAACAACTATTACAATCAATTATCACTCCAATACACGCTTTTTATCAGTTCACCAGTAAAAATAATTCCTCACCTCACGTAATCCATCAAAACGACTCCAGAAATTTCTTGGACGTTCAACCACCTGCCAATCCTGGCGCACTCTCAGCACACTTGCAAACTAACCTCCACAGGATTGTCTGCCTCCGATTGACCCCACTTGCCTCCGAGTCTGCCTCGACGCAGACTCGGAAGACCCGTCCAACAATATCCTTTACCTGTGACCCGCAGGGGCGGCCGAGCTGTAGGGCCGCGGCGCGTCCGTGCTTCGGGGAGAAGTTTCTCTCGCGCGAGGAAGGTTAACCGGCCGTGGCAGCGAGCAGGAGCAGGTTCACCTCGCCAGGTTAGGAGCTGCTCTCAGCCCTGACGAAGGAAGGCCACTCGAGGGCAGGCAGCGAAGGTGTACCCCATGGTAACTTCAGATCAGGTCACGTGTATCCTTGGGGGTGTCTTCAAGGAGGCCTCCTCTCGCAGGACTCACCTCAGCATCCAGCCGCCTGCACGTCAACTTCACGTGCATTACGCCTGCACATCAACTTCACGCGCATTACACATGCACATCAACTTCACGTGCATTACACATGCACATCAACTTCACGGGCATTACGCCTGCACGTCAACTTCACGTTCATTCCGAAACAATTTAGAAATGATACCGAGCGTTTCTGTTCACAGGAAGCTTCAGGCATCAAGACTCTCGTGCTCATCAATTTTTACTACTTGTAGGGTATATTATAATACTGAAATGATTGTTCTCTCGTCTGTTTGTACCCTGAAGTAAAAATTAGGGCAAAATTATACTCATTCACTTTCGTAATTTTGTAGGTAGAGCATAACTCCATGCTTTCTTTCCCTTTTGACATTTGCAAATAGTCTGCAATAATTACATAAATAAAGACTAAATTCTATCTTTATTCATAGACAATTCTTGATCGGCATATCGTATTCTTCAGCGATACATATTGGAAAATATACAATTTACCATTTAATGTAAACAATACCTTCTGACCAAGCATCCAACAAATAATTACAAAAAAAGTGTTTCCTTCACCATGCATGCGTATTTTTCTCATGTGTTCGTGTTCGGAATGTTGAAAGACAAGTTTCCAGGACAAAAATATTATTCCGCGGATGACGTAGGTGTCACCCTTCAGATCATGGCTGAGCGAGGAGTGGGAAGACCAGTTCAGGAGGACGACCCTGGTGATGGTGATACAAATCGAAGCAGCCCACCCGAGTATCGAAACATTCGAACAAAAACTACAACAGAAAAACAAAAGATATCTGTGCATCCCAAAGGCAATTAGAGAGAAATATACGGATATGAAATGGGTAGAACTAATCCACTCAGCTACACATCTACGTACTGTGTGTACATATGTATGCGCAGCATAGCGCTATCACCGGTTGTTTATGCATGTGCTCTACTTTAATAAAGAGAGGTCAACAGTAGGTGAGCAAACGGGCAAGAATTGTCTGGTAGAACATAAAGTTTTGCTGATTAATTTCACGCTCGAGTGAAATTAATAGCGGTGGTAAGATTTGCGTCGCTGAGGCAACAAGACAGAGATATTGAATCTTTTATGCTCATGATATGAAGATATTTTACTCAGAATGAATTAACTTCTGTGCAAAATGCTAATAGCATAGGCTTGTAGGCACTTAAAATTTATATAGAGTAACACTGGCTCTCTAAGATTTTATGCAGAAGAGTATTAACTATTTTAAGAATGAATACAGAATAGCATTAGCTGTCTAAATGTGCGTGCTGAATAGTATTGGCTCTCTAATATTATGTTCAGAATCGTAATAGCTGTACGATTGTGTACGGAACAGACTATACAATAAGATTGCGATCAGAATTATCATGAGTCGAATGACGAGGTGATGTTCCACTTTTAGAGCCCTGACACTGAATGTAGCCTCACTGAATATTACAACCAAAAAACCTTTACTTTTCCACGTCAAACTAGCTAGTACCAAACCCACGCGAAGACGATTAGCTTGAAGATAAACTTATTTTCAGAGCTGCCCTTCACGTCATCAACGGTGGGAAAAAAAAAACTAAAGACTCGCAACGTTGCCGCCATTTCATTCGGTATGCTACCTCCTCCTTATCCTTACAACGAAAGGTGAATTTTTAAAGGTCACTCCAAGAAGAGCAGTGCGCGGAAAAGCCCCATTCCCCCGACGGCAGACAACCTCTTCGCTGCAGCTATCAGGAATTACCAGTTCTTGTGATGTACGAGTATCTTTACATACAATCGTAGGTCGGGAACCGACAGTTGCTGTAACTTCATTGAGTGTTGAGAACTGACGCTGCATGCTGCATGTCTTCAGATATATTTCCCACGATGCATGTCAGGAACCATTTCCAGGGCTGTAGATTGAGAACCATTGTATGCATCTTATGAGCTGCATGCTGGGAACCATTTTCCGAGCTGCATGTCGAGAGCCATTTTCCGAGCTGCTCGTCGAGAGCCATTTTCCGAGCTGCATGTCGAGAACCATTTTCCGAGCTGCATGTCGAAAACCATTTTCCGAGCTGCATGTCGAGAGCCATTTTCCGACCTGTATGTCGAGAGCCATTTTCCGAGCTGTATGTCGAGAGCCATTTTCCGAGCTGTATGTCAAGAGCCAAATTCCTCCCCGATGGACTATGAGAAGGCACGGGTGAGGGGCGAGGGCCTCAGAGCACCAAGAGTTTCATCGCTGTGGTGTCGATCAAAAAATGCTTGAAACATTCCTACCAGATGCTTTAACCCTGTCCAGCATTGCACTAAAACATCTTTGGGGGATTAAACGCTTTGACGAGCAAATCAATAACAACATAAAGATTCAATGTGCAAGAACGAGTTGTTGTGACAGCTGAGGCAAGGGAAGAATGTGACCTGGGTTCTTGAGAACAGCCTGTAGACAGTTGGTAGTCGGCCCAATGTGCAAAGCAGAGGGCGCGGGTGTGGAGCTGCTGCAGCGTGAAGTTAAAGAGGGCGTGTGGCAAGGGAGACGTGCGAGAGTTCTTTACTCGTGCTCTCAGAGCTAATAAAATGCACGAGTCGAAATTAATTTGCTCTGCCTCGGTACAACTCCATTTGTCCCCCGACCAATTGATCATTTATTTGGAGCGGTATAGCTTTGGTCTTTTGCAGAGCGAATTCAGTATTTCACCTGGAACAAGCTTGAGCATGGTACAAGAACTAATACAGGTCTAGAACTTTGAATGTTTTTCGGTTATTGCAGCATTTCAACAGAACATGATAGTATCCGCGTATGAATTGATATTTAATTGCTAAATTCATTCATGAGAAGAACATGTATTTCCGGATGCCATGTAAGCAGTATGTGTGTGTTCTCTCATTCTAATCATGACACGTACGTTTTTGATTCACAAGACCACACGTGTATTATGATAATATATTTCAGTAGCCCACACACAAAAAAGGTACCCGACCTAAATTCTACTTGAAATACTCATCAGAATTACTCGCTCACTTGATAATATTACGATACTGAAAAGCACATAAAACACGAGGGGACGTCTCACGTCTCACGAGTGGACGTAAAACACGACAGCTGAAAGAGAAACGTAGGGTAAGTTTTCGACGACCTCAACATACGAAAACAAAATAGGAAGGTGTCGGTATGTATCGTCTGCTCGACGAGTTATGAAAGACAGGCCGGGCAAGGGTGCTTTGTTTATCATTTCAGACGACAATAGAGCGACAGGTTGAGTTTTGGTGTTAATGCAGCCGTAATAATCAATGAGGAGTTATGATAGCGTTATGATAGCGTCATGAAAATAAAACAGAACTTATAAGTAAATAAACTCGCAGCGAAGTGCAATGACTCACTAATTTCAGTGAATTGTAGTTTCCCATCCGAACGGATGAATATATGAAGATGAACAATAATGTCCGTGATGGCAACAGACCTAAAGCGTTATGGTTGAGGGAGCATCATTATGACAAGCATTTTATGAAGTGCACAAATTGGGTTTGCCATCCCGAGACCTGGGCAGGCAAGACCTCACCTGAGTGTTGTGACATTTGTGAGCCAGGATAAATGAAAGGACGTGTCTACCAGCGGAAAGCACGTGAGGTCAAGATGGTTTGGAGATGTGAAGAGCGGAATTGTCAACGGCTGTTTTACGAGGTCTGAGGCAACATGCGTCAGATATTTCGGATGAAAAGATGACGCTACTTTTACGGATGGGATAAGGTGGACGCTGATTTGGATGTTTAAATATCCTGCGCGTATTATAGGGCACTGATTTATCAAATGTGGCAATGTTCCGCGACTCGACAGAAAGTGTAATAAGTTGAAAAGTTCAAAGCGACACCGGTGGAGAGTGCCAAAGGTGAGGAGAGTCTGATTTTGTTTTGTAAGACGTAGTGCCCAACTGTGAAACCCGAAGAGCAGTTCCAAATACATCAAGGTCTGAAGAACAGAGCGAACAGGTACGGTGATGCACAGGTAAGTCAGGTTGCTTTAGGAGCAGTACACCTAAAGCAGTTGACCTTCTCCTAAATTGAGCTAAATTTACGGAGGGGAGCAGTAGGGTATCCAACCCTCAGTGCACAATAGACGTTCTCAGCCATGTATAGAAAATAGCGGTACCTGCGTGTGCAGCCGAAGC
>VOMN01118753.1:0-29044 GCA_014899125.1 Orchestia grillus | reverse complement strand
GACGGCAAGGAGTCTTTATATTTAAAAAAATTCCTAACTTTAAAAAAATTCTTCAGGCAAAATTGAAAATCTAATGGCGAATAATGACTAGACAACAGGGTTTTTAGTAATTACACCCTTTTCTAACCATAGTAACTAACATATGGTAAAGCTACGTAAATTTTTTTTGGCTGCAGTTGGTATTTTTGGACATAGATAATTAATTTGTTTGAAAACAATTTGACACACTAGTCGACTAAATGAATTGGGTACCCGTTGTTTGCGGCAAACTTTCATAAAAAACTAATTTTCTTATCAAATGAAGCGAACGTGGTTGATAGATGATACCCTCTATGAATTTTACCCTCTAAATTTTAATTTCTTTGATTTTATATAAATTCGGGATAGCACTGAAATAGCTAGTTCCAAGGCCGGTGAAGGTGAGTTTTCTGTAAATGTTTGTTATCAGGCTCCTCTTGTTACGTTCGACGAGAATATCCAAAAATTGTCATTTTTTCCCCCTCTCTTCCCTCTATTTTCCCCCTATTCTTATTATAACCTCACGTTCTACCCAATTTTAGTTCGATTACATATCGCTGAGAAATTTAGAAAATATTCAGTTCCAGCGAAACCAAAAGGCGCAAATGGTTAGTAGTTGGTACGGCCAGATAGAGACAGACCGCAGCAGCGAACAGAGAGCATAGTTCGAAGACAAAAAGGCAACAAAATGAACAAAAAACAAACGGAATCGTAAACACTAGCACTACAGGTCGGTTGTACGGTACGCCGGGTTTCCCCACAGAACAAAAATGAGAATGAAAGAAGGAAAAACCAAAGCCAAGTACCTTAATCCACAACACACTCTCGCAACGAGCATTGCTTATTCCGCCAAGAGTCGACACTATATAGAGAGCATCGCACATGTACATCACCCGCATAGAGCGCTAGATCCGTTCCAGCAAATAACCGCTCTACAGTCGAACTCCGCATAGAGTATCTGTTCTAGAAAACAACCGCTCAATAGTCGATCTTCCCATGATATACTAGTGCTGTTGCAGCAAAAACCGCTCTACAGTTGTCCCCAGCATGGACAGCAGATATAGTGGTCACTGCATATGAACTGGAGCGAGCTATGAATATCACGGGAAATATTTGTGGCATATGAAACCAATAGAGCGTGGTTTAAGAATCAGATAAGAAGATGGAACTCTTCTTTATGGAAATGACCCAGTGCTTCTTGCAGAGGACCATTGCACTTGCCAAGGTACTTTACAGTCACGATTGCGGACCACGCTGGACGACCAGCCAGCGGGTGCGCCAGCGTAGCTCGGCTTAGTCCCTGACGAGGCACGCGGTTGCCCGACATGAGGAAGAAGTACCGCCTTCACAGCCTCTCACGTGATGCTGCCGTGCGAGGGAAACCAATTTCACGTCTGTAGTGCTATGAAGGAAAGGAAAAATTGCATGTTCAGAAATTTCTCACGCAGAGTCCGCCAAGAACCGGGTTTTGAATAAAAACGAATCCAAGATTGAAGCTAAACATGGAGAGCACTTTAAACTAT
This sequence comes from Orchestia grillus, assembly GCA_014899125.1. Classification (NCBI taxonomy): domain Eukaryota; kingdom Metazoa; phylum Arthropoda; class Malacostraca; order Amphipoda; family Talitridae; genus Orchestia; species Orchestia grillus. The sequence goes on along the minus strand of VOMN01118753.1, from coordinate 27,503 downwards.
GATGCAACGCGTTGCTTTAATACGCTGTCCTATTGCTCAGAGTAGCGTGACACTGGCGTGCATGAAAATCGGCCCTGGCGTCATTCCTGCTGACTCTAACGTAAAATGATCTCCTAAATCCGAATATGAACCCCGTGTTCTCCTATCACCCATCGTTATCGGGGAGCTTCCCCCCTATTTTGATTATTTTCGATAATTCGGAGACACGAGAAGGACTTTTTAGCCTTTATAATTCTTTAGAGGGCTAGCGACGTGCAAAATTCTAAAACATGAACATTTCTAGCGAGGAGGTGAATTGGAGGGAGGGAGATTCGCATCCTTAAATTGTACGAAAATTATTAAAAGCTATCGATTTTCTCGTTTTCTTGCAATTTTCTCTTTTTTTACATATTCCAACTTCCAGCCCCCTTCATTTTCCCCTTAACCCTTTCACTCCCGGTTGGGATAATAGAATACATTAGGTGCGCTTGCAGAACAAGTGATATGAAATTCATTTCGCCACTGATGAAAGCGGGATCTAATTGCTTAGAGTTCACGCGAGGCCGCAAGTAACTGGGGAAGCGTAGGTACTGTGACGTCACAAATGTGATGTAGGCGCCAATTGCCCCCCAGAACTCCCACACAAAATCTGTGGGACACATTATCCCAACGGGAGTGAAAGGGTTAAAGACTCCCAAACAATAAAAATATCTAAAACAATATACAGCAAAAACAATGAAATATCTAGGAACAATATACAGCAAAAATATTAAAATATCTAGCAACAATAATAAAATATCCAGCAACAGCTAGGAAGCTTCACTGTGCCTTGCTGGCGCTCCAGTGCCTTGCGCACAGGTTGTATGGCACGGGAATTTTCACGCTTTGACGAGTTTAAACTTGCATTGCTCTGGGGACTGTGATCCTTATTTGCCTTCAGTATATCTCTAGCGACCGTGGAATTTTTCCGATCTTCTAGACGGGGATTCTTTTCCAAGTCGTTTAAATTGTATGGAAACGTAGAAAATTTTTTGCATCTTTTTTCTCAAGCGAATTAAAAGTTTTGTTCAATACGGAGTATTGATTTACTGTTTAATTATGCAACGCGAGTATAAAAATCATCCCGATAGCTTCTGCTTTGTTTGCGAGGAATTAACTTTAAAATTGCAACGAAAACCCCTTTCTCCGCATCTGAACCCGCTGATTGGTTACTCTGATTGTTATAACTGATTTTCGATTGGTTACTCGCTCCCTCAATGCCAGCAGCGGACCTCGCTTGTGTTGACATTTCGCCACCTCGCCCATGACAGCCGCACCTTCGCCATTTCCAACATTTCAGAGCTGGCGTTAATTCAGCACGAGAGCGCGAGCGCAGCAGGCGCAAGGTGGGGCAGCAAGGACTGACGTTTTTAGTCATACGAGGACCACTGGGAATATCGACAACTGAAATTCACGTCATACGCCAATGTGCTCTCAACTGAGTTCTAATGACGCAGTTTAATCTTAAATTGTTCTTGTTTCGTTCAAAACTAGCGTGAATTTGCACCCAAGTGCACTGAATGTGAACGGCTTCTCTTGCCATAGTTCGTTCATTTAAAAAACGAGTTGGCCCCAATAAAGTTAAAAGATTGGAAGGAAGTTTTCACGTAAATCACTTTGTATACTTATACTAAATTACACTATTTAGTATATCAATCAAAACATTCAAAAATTACTACCATAAGCAGTACTGAATGACAAATAACGTAGTGTTGATTCTTCTAATAATAAGGAGGGACAGAATTGCCCGGTGCATTCTGCCTCACTCCATAAAATACGGCGGCACAAGCAATCGTGCAGGGCTGAGGCACCCGCATGATGCAAGGGACACGCTGTGTGCTTGTTTGGGCCTCTTATCTCTCTCTTTTTAAAGGAAAAAACATAATTAGATTCAAAGTAGCGCATCTTCAGTACTTGCTACGACCCTACAGACTATAAAGGCGACAAAGTCAGACCTAAAACAATTGAAACAGCTATAAAGGAGATAAATCTGCAGGCAGTGAGACGAAGAGAAAACTATCAGTTGAATGATTGTCTGACAAATAAGCTCGAAAAAAATTAGGCGCACATTAGAGAATATTTAGATTAATACAAATAGTTGGCACTGGAAAGATCAATAAAAGCATCCATTATAAATTGCATTAAAACTGTAAAATTCTATATACGCAGGAAAGAGAGTTACACAAGTTTTATTACAGTAGCTCTCTTTCACACAGTCATGATACGAGAAAAAAATCACAGCTCGGCCAACTCCAGTCCACAGTAAATTGAGAAGTAAAGATGAAGACAGTAGGTCGTTTTAGGTCGACCCTTTAATGTCCCTCCCAAAACAATAAACAGTTGCGCATCAGCTTACTATGCACAACAATTGACCCTAAAAGCACGGCATTTCGTCATCCTCCTCCCCGTGAGCGAACGACACAACCCAGAGGCACGTACGCACAACTCATCGATGCGCAAGACCAGCGTGAGACGAGCAAGCAAAGTAGAATTGAGTGTCCCCGTCCCCCAGCCGCGCCTGCCCGCCACACGTCATTACCGTCAGGGTCTGAGGGCCGTGACTAACGAGATGTGCAGTGGCACTGCGAGATGTGCAGTGGCACGGCGAGATGTGCAGTGGCACGGCGAGATGTGCAGTGGCACTGCGAGATGTGCAGTGGCACTGCGAGATGTGCCCCTGCTGCGATGCGTCTATCTGTTGTTTAGCTTCCAAGCGCACGGTTCCATATATTCAAATAAAACTTGCGCAATTGAAGTTATGATAGTGAAAATATAAATTCTTCACAATTAGGTAATTTAGTTGCGCATTCGCAGGCTTCATCCAAGTTTTGATCTCGTACAGCGAGAGAGTTCTCCAAACAGAAGCGTCCACAGACGAAGGCCCCTACTTCTACCGTAGACAAAATTGAAAGGCTTCTGAAAGGTCAGCGTGCTTTCAAAAGTAGATACGATTATGAAATACGTGGTGAATTACAGGGTATAAGTTAGGAGACACATGATTGAGAATTAGTGCTTTGAAAAGAAATAAGCAGGAATTACACTTAGTGCGCATTATATATGTATAATTATCGTTTTTGTACCAAGCATCATCGATGATCAAACACCGCGTGAGGAGGTAACACGGAGCATAAGTTTTATGAAACATTTCTGTGCCCTTCGACTCAAAGATGTCACCAGCACTCTTAGGTAGGCATGTGCATGAAATGAACAACGGAATCATGATATATCATTATTGTATTCTACCTCATTACCAAAAATATAGTAGAATCAACAAATAAGATAGCTATCGCAGAGTTCGCCGAAGTATCCCCATGGGCGAAAGAAATAGAAAAAGAAAGCTTCTGTAAATTTGAAACAAAACCCTCACTAGATTGCCACAGCCATCTGCAGCAGGTAGCTGAGGATATCTCGTGAGGAGTGCCATGTCCGCGGGGGAGTTTCCCAGCCTTCTCGCCTCAGGAGGAGTTCAACGGGCTGCAGCGCGAGTCTTATATTTATAAATTATGGCGACACTAACTAATAACACTTCTTGGAATTCAAGAAGTATTAAACAGAAAAAAACTTGCCGCCTCTATCTTTTTTCCTGTTATTCAATAAGCAAACAGGGGCTGTCGTAAAGGTTTTGTTTAATATCCGCATTATCAAACTAAATTCACATATTTATCTAAAATCATTGCTTTGTTGCACTACAGGGTGACCCCCCAAAAAATATCTAATTTTCAAGGGCTGTAATTCAGAAACTATTGAATTTACAAAAAATTGACAAGTTACACGCTGTTTCTTAACATATGTTCCATCTTTGTACAAAATTTCAGAAGAATTAATCCAACCGCATTCTTTAAGCAGTATTTTCAGTGACCGATACTGAAAACCTGTTTGTAATGAGAACATCATCTCCTTGCAGTAAATTGGCCTCATTTCCAATTCTTTGCTAGAGTTCGTCGGTATCGCGTCGTTAAAAATTGTTCATATCTGACAAAACTCCCTTCCAGGGTTTATGAAGAAAAAAATCGCCGTTTTGGGGCTCTGAGAATCCGAGAGCGACATCCCGAAGAGAATTGCACCCCATGAGGTACGCGGCGTGGCGTGGTGAGTCAGCTGAAAATGCGATAATTGGGCCTTACAGAGTTGAAAATGGATGCCATTCGAAAGATGTAATTTTCCATACATGAATGATTTTTCATCTTTTGTAACTTTGTGCCAATAAGTTCCCATAATCTCCTTATATTGTGTTTAAAATTCAATAACTCTAGTTACCAAAATAGTGAAGCCATTAAATTTTCAAAAACAGTGACTTTTGGTCCAAAATGTATTTATGATACATGCAAGAATTTCGGGCTACGTAAATAGTCCTCACTTACATCAAATGTCGTTAAAATAGAACAATATAAATGCTGCATTTTTTAAAAGCTCCGACAGTAGTTCCATTGAGATAAACATCCCGCCGGTCAGCAGAAACTCTATTGCGCGACTGAGGTGTTCCAAACGACGCAATTTCTCAAATACGCACACGAAGTCACTTGACTATCAAACCAGTGAAAAAATACTTCATACGTGGAAACTAGCATGATAACGCTTCTTCAAGTGAAACAATGCATCATGTGATTTCGAAATAATGTATCAAGGTATTTCGAATTAGTATATCAAGGTTTTTCGAAATAATATATCAAGGTATTTTACTTCTATAGGGAAAATTTGATCGGAATATGAGTATATACATTTTAGTAAGAAGGCAAGCTCACACAGCAGTAGGAGATTGGAGTTTTCTGGCCACCACCCTCCGCCCAACCCTGCACCAAACAACAGAGCTCGCAAATTGAGCCTCACTTGACAGTTTCTAAAGCAACCAGACCAGGTCGAGTCCATTTCCACGGCAGTATCCCTAACACATCAAACTCGTTGCTTTTTGACGCGGATGAAGTTCTCTGGGTCTCCACACTCTCCTTGGCACTTCACCATTTTAAAATATAGTGCACTTGGCACAAATATTTAGTTCCCGAAGAGACTTCGTCTCTTAATAATACAAGCTACAGAAATATCTAAGCCCCTCTCAACCTAAGAATATCACACTGAGGAAAATGATGTTATTGTATTCGAGTGAAATTAGGCGAAAATTGCTCCGGCTATTTAACTTGCATACTTCAATCCCACAAGTGTGAAGAAGTACAACAAAATAATGCCACCCCGATATATTTACAAGTCAAATATTAGGCAGTATACATTCATCAGCATTCATTTAAATTTGAACTTCATGTCACGTAGCACGAGGTCTAGCTCCAATCACTGCTGGACTGAGGCAGGAGCGCATGAACTTCAAAGCGCAGGGCGTTGTACAGAAACTGCGGAGCCATCCAACTTACAGGAGGAGATGACGGATTATAAATGATGAATTAACGAGAGGAAAAATTACGCATTGAGCATTTATTGCGAATTCTTTGGGGAAGAGTAAGTTCTTTTTAAAATCGTTAAAGACTCGTAAAATTACGTTAATGAGAATTTCATTAAACAGGATTACAATCTAATCTGCATTTAAATGTCGACATGCACATTGCATTTCGCTCTAGCCAGCCCCTGCAATTAATGCGAAAGTGGTCTACAACGGAATCAAAAACACGAAAAGTTTGATTTCAGTTCAAGTACATACATTCATACAAGTAAGCTGGAGGAGTCAAGAAATACTGGAAAATATAGTAAATTGAAATAAAATTACAGGTTGAGCATGACCAGCTCATGACCGTGCCAGCAATGAGCTCTTGCACCGCTCACACAGGGCTGCCTTTCCCTGGTACTATGCACAGTACAGTACACAATAATTTGCGCACTACATTGCCCAGTACATTGCCCAGTATAATGCACAGTACAATGCACAGCATAATAAAGTAGACAACGCACAATATAACACACAGTGCAATGCATAATATAATGCATAGTATAATGCACAGCACAATGTTCAGAAAAATGTACGGTACAATGCACAGCACAATGCAATCACAACGTACAGCACAATGCACAGTACAATGGACAGTACAATACACAGCGCAATGCTTAGCACAACGCATGGTACAAATGCACAGTGACATTAACCGTTCTCGCATAGTCCACTAAATGCCTAAGTACTCACCAGAGTTTGTGAGCACACGCAATATGTACCAAATAACAGTTTCTGATAACTCAAAATTCAACACAGTTTTCTCGAATAAACGGTAAGAAAAGGAAGCGCTGAAGGTCTCCAAGTTATGAACCATAATTTCTCTTATCTAAGTATACTTCTTCACGCAATCAAGACTCTAAAATTACAAAAATAGATCCTTTTCTAATGTTCTAGATCAAGTCTTCTAGAATATTGCGTTGCAGGGCGCGTCTTTGTCTCACGCGGTCGACTGGCGACCAGTGGGCAGCAAGGCCCGGCAGCACGAGTTGATGTGCCTACTCAGATTTGGAGAGGGAGAAACTGTGATCAGGCCGTACACACTCGCAGCGAACACAAAATAAACAGAAGTAGGCGTAGTGCGCTGCAGAAATTCTACCTCAATTGAAGAATTTTCTGCACGGAAATGGATACAGACGAATCGTGTAATTCAACTGGATAAATTTTAAGTTTTTAAAGTCTGGTGTAATCCGAACAGGTCATTCATTTCGTTCACAAACTAAATCTGGGAAAGCCTAGTAAAATACAAAGGTCTAATTAAATGTCAGATATTCCAAACTGCCAACCCAGTAATGGAGAACCGGAGCTAACAACACAAGCAGTACCAAGACCGACCATCTGCATGCATACACAGGGGCCGGAGACAGGCCTTCAGAAGTTGACATGCTCAACACGCCGGACTCCCCTCAGCTGGTGCGCCAACTATGCACGACAACACGCCGGACTCCCCTCAGCTGGTGCGCCAACTATGTATGACAACAACGCACATTATTAGCTAAAGCATGCACTACAATTCAAGCGAATCTCGTCCAGTTATAAATGCCATGACATGCACTGGTTTAACACAAGGTCTATTGAAGATCAACCAAAATTACAAGATAATAATAAAGCGTACTCAAGAATTACTTACCTTAAAAGTTTTACAAGCAGCAGCAAGTCATCCTGTTATGCAAACATAAGGTTAACACTAATGAGAACTTTCACTCCCGTGTTCACGATTCACACATAACAAGAGCTGTAATCTTGCACTTTGCACTCACTGATTTCTGTACAATGTACGGGAAGTATATTTTCTTTGCGGCTAACTAATTTTGATAACAAAAATATGCCGATTTAACCGCACCAACCTGCAAACTGATTCAAAAGAGGCTTCAATATCTGAGGAAACACAGGAACCAAAACACTTCGCTCACAAATTTACATGACCACGACCACTACAACACTGTTCACTATTACTACAATATGAATGTTTTGCAATAATGAATCATCTGATGCGCACGTAACATTTCTTTGCAAAAGCATGGCACACGATTATCTTTGCTTTAGAACACAAAATTAAATTTAATCTTAATATTGCATGCACTTGCTTACCAAAGTATCTCAAGTTACGACACAGCACTTAGCACATGATCACCATATCTGACTACCTATTAGTCTTCTTTTCCATAAGCAAATGAAAGCATTCAAACAAAAAGGCACCTTAGAGTTGTACTCTCCACCCGCACAGAGTGATCTACTCTAATGGAGCACAACGCAGTCAGGCTTTGGCCTCGTGGACCTCACACATGCAGGTGGCCTTTGTTTCACCTCACCAAAGCAGTAGAAATCGCATCAAACGTATAAAGTAGTATTAATTTCATCAAGCGAATAAAGTAGTATGAATTTTGTCAAGCATATGGAGTAGTACGAATCTTATAAGTGTATAAAATAGTAGAAATCTCATTGAGTGTATAAAGTAATAGAAATAGAACTCACAAAAGGTATATAAGGTATTATAAATCTTATTCAGCGGATAGTAAGTGTAATTCTTCTCTCAAGTGCTCTACCCGCAGGACAGCACGTGGACACATGAATTGGAAGGGAGCTCACGCTCGCCTCAGAGCTGCTCGGTCGTCTACCACTCGCTTCTGTTTCTGACTCCCCCTCTGACGTAAGTGTGGCAAATTTGAAAGCAATCCGATCGATAGGAAAATAGTTTGTTTAAACACTGACAGGGCCGTCCTTAGACCGCAGCATCCAACTCCGTCAACCATTTTTCTCACGTCAATTGATGGAAAGTTGTATTGTAAATGGAATAAATTTAAAATAAATCCATGAGATAAGCCAGTTCGCACACTGATTCGTCAACAATGAAAACAAAATTTAGATGGCCACAGAACCCCACATGCAAAAAATCTACATTGATTACATGTGACAGCATTGGTTGCCCTGGTTGAGCTTTGTGATAACCTTGTTGTTAATTCATGAACGCTCTTCCAGATTCAATCCCGTAATATACTTTTCTCAAAAGTACAAAAGCGAACATCAAACTTTCAACGACATAAAGTTTCCTTATTGAGGAACGAATCAAAAAGATAGAGATGGAAGTTCACCGTCGACAATAAGTTTAACGGGACACGTGGAAAGTTCTCGCAACTCGCAAGTGTTGTCGGCACAGCAAGGCACAATACAGGCGACGCCCCCTGGGACACCTGGACGCTGTGATTCCAACGATGCGTACAGCGGTCACTTTCAGGGACATAGCTCAGAAAATAGTACGCGTAAATCCATAACTGAGAAATGCAATCAACATTGAATGAAAAATTCTCGTATATTGTGAAATTGCAGCAGAAAAATAATTACAAACTGACCTACTGCAATCCCTGTTGTTCAGTTACCCAGTAACGATTCGGCCTCAACCCTCCACAGCTGGTAACATGTGCACGTGGCATATGTACGTAGCGGTACTTAGTTGTACTTTGTTGCTTAGACGTTTTATTTTCTCGCTGGTAAGTACTTTATAAACAAATTGTGCAAATTAATCCACAGTAGTTTATTTCATTTAGCCAATCGGAGGAAAGGTTCAATTCCGAAGTTGAACAACAGAGAAGATGTAAAGATTTTGTTAGGAAGACCATTTCTAAGTTGAATGAATTTGAAAAAGTACTAGCATTTCATGAAGTCGTAATTCAAACTCAAAGAGTAAGAGAAAACCGTTTAGATATTTCAAAAGTTTTCAGCCAGAGGAGTAAACCAAGTGTTTTACAAAAACAGTCGTGTACATAAATCTGAAACATCAACCGTTCTTTACAAACAGTAAAACGCATGACGGAATAATAATGATAACAATATTAACAACAGTAAGGCAAGGTGAAATTTTGTTTATGGCCTCGGACGGTCCAGCACGGGGACCCAGCTACCTGACAGTCCAGCACGGGGACCCAGCTACCTGACAGTCCAGCACGGGGACCCAGCTACCTGACAGTCCAGCACGGGGACCCAGCTACCTGACAGTCCAGCACGAGGACCCAGCTACCTGACAGTCCAGCACGAGGACCCAGCTACCTGACAATCCACGACGGGAACCCAGCTACCTGACAGTCCAGGACGGGAACCCAGCTACCTGACAGTCCAGCACGGGGACCCAGCTACCTGCAGGCTGCCGTGATAAGACAGGCATTTGAACTGCTGGACTGCAGCAGAAATGCTGGCCTGTAACTGCTGGACTACAGCGACAATGCTGGCCTAGAACTGCTGGACTGCAGCGGAAATGCTGGCCTGTAACTGCTGGACTGCAGCGGAAATGCTGGGCTGGAACTGCTGGACTGCAGCGGAAATGCTGGGCTGGACTGTGATATCGACAGTTGGATAAAGAACACCTGAAGCAGGGTCGTGCTAGATAAGTGTGGGTTTGGAAGGACAACCTCAACTGTGCAGCCGTGCAAACTACGGACCTCAAGGTTAGTATTATTTTTGGTCATTTTAGACAACTGTAAAAGCAGTTCATCGTTTGCTCCGGTTTCACACAGAAAAGTATTATGGCGCTATGTATTCTTACAGGTAATGTGTTTTCGAAAGCATAAGGACCCTGATGCTTTAATTTCCCCGATATTACACCGCATGGCAGCAATCCAGTCAGTGCACAGTGATAACCACTTCTAATACTACATTTGTAAGCCATTAGATATTTCTACAATATTTCTATATTATTGCGATCGGTAGTTCGTATTTCGTTCACTGCGTACAGTTTTAAGTTCAACGGCAGCAATTCAGGAGCAGCAACGTGACCTGCGACAAGAGAGGTGTCAAAGTCGAGCTCGCACGCGACGTGCTGGCACGGAATTCGCTAGTCCACTGGACACGGTCTGCGTAAATGGGCCAGCCTCAACGAGGACGCACGCTCTGCATAAGAATTACCTCCAGAATTTGAACTCATAAACTAACGAATTATTGTTGATTTGCTGGAAAATAATTCTGTGAGAAAACAAAATTTTTCACCTGTTTATAAAACGTATTAAAAATGTGTGAGTTCATTTCGAAAAAGCACAATACCGCTTGCTTTGTGCCTGCGCGAGACTGACCATCCCACGCATTCCGAGAAGCAATTGACTTGACCTTCGTAGTTATGAATGAAATCCGTGCAATGCTAAAATCCTTACTAAAATTATGACACTTGACACACGATATTCTTTGTCTCGTAAAGCTTGTTAACGTGGTTTAATAAGTATTGAGGTAATTTCGGAGATAATTTTTTATTTCACTTTTGTCGTTTATTATTTCTGAGAACTCTATGGCTGTCGGAAGGAAGGAACATCGAACACACGCGGTATTTGACATCCAGCGTCGGCCCACGTGCGAATCGCGCTTCTTAATAAAGAAAAACAAATTTTCTGAACGTGGCCAACGTAGGTAACGCTCCTCCCATGATTCGGAATCCAGGTCTTATTTTAACACATTATCATTATTTTTAAAATGAATATCGGGAAAGGACGTAAAAAATACAGAAAATAGAAAATCAATTAGATAAAACCAATAAGCCTAATATCCAGCACGACTATTACTTTAGGTTTTATAGGAAAGCGTCTCTTTCATTTGCTTAAATGCCATAAAACTTAGCTTTGGAGTTAACTCGAAAATAATTTAGGTACATTCTTTCTCCATGAATGAGTAGAATTTGTATTATAAAATGAATCAGAAGAAAGAGTTCTAGAGTAAAACTTCTATTAGGTGGTAGAGAGTGACACAGATATTCAAGAATTGGTTCACAGGTGCCCATAGAGCGCTGCTGCTCAGATCGTATGGTTTTCTGATAAACACTTGCACCCAAATGGAAAACTGAAGCTGTTCCTTCTTTCATCAGCGTTTCAGAATGTAGAGAAGTTGGTGTCTACTTGTATGAACCATACAAGTGTTGGATTAACTAATTGGCACACTTGATCTTCAGTTTATTTTCTAGCGCTTTTCTTTTTCAGAAATGGAGCCAATATTTCGTAGCAATGCATTTCTGCTCGTTACAGGATAAGAATTTCTACTTTTCAATACACAGGATCTTGTTCACATTTTTCGGGTTACACAACTAAACCCTATGAGTAGGTACTAACATTTTGGCTTTAGGCAGGAGCTGGGCACAGTGGCGGCTCAATATTTGCATGGTATTGCTGTATTTTTACATTTTCTCTCGCAGGGAACTTCGCCATTTTTTTCGAATACTAGGTATGGGAAAGCTGTGCTTCTGGCTCCTTACATAACAGAAAAAATTAATCATTAATATAATCATTGAAACATCTAAGTCTTCTACATATTTAAGTTAGGAATGAGCAACAGAGTTAAGTTTTTGAATAAATATGAAGAACTTTTCAAATATTAAGAACTCATAGGGCTGAATTAATACACTAATACCGGTGACGAAAGACGTAATCTGTGAGTCACCGCACAAATTATCGAAAAGAAGGGCATTTAGTGGCTCCATTAGATGAAGCTTCAGTAAAAAAAGATACTAACTATTCTACCCACAAACAGTTGAATCAAACCGTTACAATCTGAAGAGCAGATTATTTATTGCTGAACATACGAAGCATGAAAGAGTACTCATTTAGAGGTGTAATTATACACTGAACCCTAAGCCTAAGTGAGAGATGTCTTGTCTACTAAAACGCGCGGAGGAAAAGACCGAAAACTGTACAACAGCTGGACTTGTAAAACTTAGCAGCCACAAAATTCCGTCACAAGAAAATCTATCCATCATGACCTTTAATAACTTGCAAATAAGGACAACTGTCAGGAAACTCATGGTTATTGGATTGAAGTACACCCAAAAAGAATTGGTAGATGGATTATTGGGAACACCAAAGTTTCCAGATGAGTGGAGTTCCTTTCTTCACACAAAAGAGAATACGAACGTCTGTTGCCACCCAAAAAAAAGCCAATAGACCTCACAAAATTATTCCTCCTCGAACGTGCGAGAGCAGCGGAGAGGTCAGTGATGGTCTGAACGGCGGGAGTTTTCTCTCAACTCCACGGACGCGGGTTTCCTCAGCGCACCATGTGCCGGTACCTAGAGCTTATGGGTTGTTTAATTACTTGAAAGAAAAAACATGCGATTTGAATGGTTCATGACATTCTTGCAAGCGAAATTTAATGTGAAATCGATATTCCGTGTTTATTTTTGGAGATTTCAAAAAGTAAAAGCCATTTCATGTGCACTAAGCACTCGGCCACCTCTACAAACGTGTTTGCGCGTAGCATGGCAACCGGTTGGGGTTGGTATTTTATCCATGCTATAGCAATTTATACGTGATAGATTTCTAAATTATTTATGGGAGGTCTTGCTTGTGTATCAATTTTAGAAAACACATGAGTGTCTTTACAAAATGGGCCAAAATACCCGCGGAGTACTTTGATGTTTCTTACGTGGGGGATATTTTACTTTACGTGTATAAAATATTTCTTGATTTTTTCGGTAATTTCAGTGCTTGGAAAAAAATGTACGCGCTGTTAAGTTTCATTTTCACTCTTGCAAATGATGAAACACTCGACAATAGTCCAGGAAAATATGTACGAGTAAAATTCTTAAATTGCTTCGTACTATAGCAGACCATATATTTATGACGCCGGTGTTCCTTAGGGTGGGCTTGTTAAAGGTTGAGGCTTGTTAGGGTTGGGTTTTGAATGCCTTGCAACTACTGGCGCGTGAGGGATGTGAAGAATGTGTGGTTTAAGCGTCCTTTTTCCCAGGAACGCACTCCGCGGCTAGGTGAAAATCAGTGCTTGAGCCGGGAGTGGAACCCTTACTTCCCAGCTGGGAGGCTATCACGCTAACCAGTGCGCCACGGAGCCCACACGAGCATGCGCGCTGTGGCTCCCACCTCAAATGGGTCTTACATTAGGATACAGAGCCGATGTCCTTCTGTACCTGGTCGCTAGTACTCACGGTTCTAGACAATTCATAAGCCAATAAGCAATCCATAGGCCTATTCATAAGCCAAGGCACGGGATGTAATCTTTCCTCAGAAAATATCACCGTGGTAGCAGGGTACAATTTCATTAGCGTTAATTTTATGAGTTGACATGCTTTTTTAATTTCCACTCTCGCATCTCGTAGCTGTGGATGTTGAAATTTACTGTTTGATTGAAGGTGTCGAGAGAACCAGTGATACGTGCTTTTGTTATTTCGACTTGTTTCAAATACTCATGTATCGAATCTCTAATCTATATTTTTCACCTCTACAAAAATTAAAAAATTCATTCATGGAATTGAAAGCTTTCATACAAAATGTATCAACAGAAAAGGTTACGAGTTTTGCACAGTTCTGGTTATATTCGTAATCATTTTGCTTCTGATTTTCCCAGTCTTCTCTTAGATATCAGCGAATGTTACTATTTCATTTTCGTGGGACATGTAAAATAAGTTTCACGATTCATGCGTGTTTTTATATCCTCGTATTGGTCACTCCGTCAATTTGAATCCTTTCTCATTGTTCATTTTGTTAATGTATGGAGGCTCAAGTTCATCCATGGGCCGTTGAAATGCACGTTGGTAGACACACAAAGGCAAGGCAGAGTGAGAATAGAAGAAATGAAGAGATATCATTAATTAATTTAGAATTTCATTACATCAGCAGCCATTGCAGAAATAATGCACTTTATTTTCTTTACAGATTAATTGTTGTTTTTACTGCTCATATGGAACTCAGTCTCGTCGTGCCAGCACCTAGTGCGCCGCATGCCCTATGATTCTTGCCTGGTATCTTTCCCCTAAATATTTGCGCAACCAAATCGGCACCCTCTTCAGAGAAGTCTTTAGCCTCTATTCAATCTTTTAGCAATAGAAAAATCAAGAAAAGCAAATTTTAACAAGGAATTTTGCTATCAATTAGACGAAATTATTATTGGCACTCCAATATACACCACTGGCCAACAATGTGGGACACTTTTTATATACCGAGATTTCTTGAATACTGCGAGTAAATTTTGGCTGAAATTTACACACATACTCCTAATAGTTAAGGTTCCTCATAATATAGTGCATGAATATCACTTGTTTCTAATAGGTTCAAAAAAGAAATGAGCAAATCAATTTTAACATTGAAAAATAAATGGCAAAAAATGTGGGACAAAATGCCAAGACTCACTGGAATGCATTTTGACATTTTAGAATCGAACAAGCAACAGCAATCAATTTAATATCTAGTAACTAGACCCTCATTCCTTATCACAGCCGTACTCCTGCTACTGCAAGATTTTACGAGCTGAAGACATTCTGCTGAAGTAAACTTTCTCCATTCCTCTTGAGGTTTGAGCCACAAATCTTGGGTGCGCGTCAGACTCCTAGCCATCGCACGGGTTCCCAAAGTGTTCCGAAGGTTATCAATCGGATTCAAGTTTGGACTCTCGGTGGCCCATCCACAACTTCCAAGTAAAGCTCTTTTAGGCATTCCATACCAGGCTTCGCCAGTTGGCATGGAACATTATCTTGCATGATTATAGGATTAGCTCACTTTTAACTTTGAATTATTGAATTGTTAGATTATTCGTTAGTTTAAAGCTCCCCATCCACATGAAATGTGGGACGAAGGGAACGAAGAGAAAAAAAGACCATCTAATATGGGCTGTAGAAAACGTGGAATGTTGATAGGTGTCTTCCTAGACCGGATTCCCTCCGTGTAGAAACAGTTAAGTGAAGAAGGAAGAGGAAGAAAGGACAAAGAAGAGACAGCGATGGTGTGAAAATTGAAAGAAACAAAGTGAGTACGAAAAAAAAGAGTTCCGAAGGCCTATCTATAACCGAGGTAACCTAACAGTGCCTCTCTGGGGTCGTCATTCCTCACAGCATAGGATAAACAAACCTAACCTATGCCTACTGCCTATCCTATGCCCTCTGAGGGGTTGATGGCATAATAAATGACGTAAACTTTATACATGTTCTCGTATATTTCTGCATTTACTCGTTTATTTGAGAGGAAAAAAGGTGTCGTTCCTTGACTGGAAAACAGCCCAAACACCATGACACTGTCCCAACTATACGTAACTCGTTTTTTTGCACTAACTGAATAATTTTTTTCACCATTACATCTCCTTACATATATTTTCCCGTTAGAGCCAAATAAATTAAATTTGCCACTGAAAAAGCCTTTTGATCACTGATTATGGTTCCACAAGACGTGTCGATTGTCAAAGGCCAATCTAAGCTTTCGATTCTTCTTGCTGATGAGAGGTTTCTTCCTTGGTGATCATGCGAACAAACCTATTTCACTTAAACGTCTACCTACAATTTTCTTTGATACATTCATGTCGTTGATGGCATTAACTTCCTGAGAAATAACATATGCTGATTGGAATCGATCTTTTAGAAACAGTGTTCTAATGATTCTGTCTTCCTTGAGATACCTTTTTATGGGTTTACCTACTTCATTAAGGGGCGATAGATTTTGGGTGTGTTTGTAGAGCTTAATAACATTTCTAACCACACTTTTAACAAAGCGTCAAACTATGAGCTATCTTTCTAACGCCATCATTTCGTTTATCCAGCTCAGTTATTTTTTTCTCAACCGACACATTCATTCTGTGAGACTTAGTTATAATGCAAGATGGCGCAATGTTCACAAACTTAAATTAGAAACTTATTCTTCATTGTAGCGACTCAGAAGATAAGATAAGCTGCACTATATGTACGTATGCATACACTGTAAATAATCGTACTTTTCTATTTTGTTTCACATTTTTGGCCACTTAATTTTCATTATTTGAATTTGTGCGCTTGTCTTTTTTCGACCCATTAGACACAAATTAAATTATACACCATATTATACTAAGCCTAAACTGTTATGTATATAAGTTTCAGCAGAAACTTACAGTTACTCGGGAAGTTAATGCCGATTATTCAAGAAACCAAAAAAATTTCAAAAGCGTCCCACATTTCTGGCCGGCAGCTTATATTTGTATTCCGTACAATAGTTGAATATTTATCAATCATTTATAGGCTTATAAAGTGAGAAAATAACAATCACGTTTATATTTATCATCAAGGTAATAATTGTAGCAACAGAATATCAAATTAGAAGAGAATTCTTTGATCATTTTTTAATAAAATTGTTTACATTTACAAATCATATATACGAGTACTTGAAATAAGTTGGACGTCATCTACGATCGCACGCACTATGAAAAATTCAAAATTCACTTGTAAGTGGTCTTCGATAGATATCCTACTTTTTACACGGTTTTATGCCTGGGTTGATTTACAGTCTAAATTCTTAGATCTGGGTATTTGAAAATGGGTCCTTACGTAATATCAACTTGGTGCAGAGTGTAATACTGATTCATATCATTATTCATGAACACCGGAAGGCTGTACACATCTAAGCACGCGATGATAGCTAAAAGAGTGTTCCTGTAAGTACATCGGAAGATCCAACTGCTTTCTCTCCCGATATTAAATCTTTCTGTTAATGCATGGAAAGACCCTATACCTGCATTATACTTGAAGTGTCACACCCAAGCATTAACTTTTCCCGTCATCAATCCCAGGTGTACATCTGACCAAGGTATGATACCGCTCATACAGGAAATGAAATGACAATTTTTCTACGAATAAGCTCCTTCAGTTACTGCCCCAACTATGTACTACATTTCATACCGCTCGTGGAACATTGGCATACAACACAGTATCTACCTAAAATAACCATGTATCAGCGTATTATGTCTACACAAGCGATTTCCACAAACGTACACCAGAGGATCATTATCTGAGTCTAAAAACGATAACTTCTAACAAAGAAAAGCGTCCAGAACACTCCAATCTCATCCGTTTTTTAACAGGCGCTGGCACCACCGCGAACACACAGCATGACTCACGACAAACAATAATGACTTCCACGCACGAACCTGTAATTGTACTGGTCTCTTGTACGTACTGTCTCCTGTCACCAAGGAAGGTGAATAAACTGCTAGAAAATGAGCTACTCAGAATGTATTGCTGTCCGCGGAAAGGTCATCAGTGAGTCGATAATTCAATACGAGGTGATGCTCGATGAAGGCTTAAATAAATGAATATCGCACATAAGAGGTAAAAGAGAAAATGATCTATACCTGAAAAAATCCAAATTCTGCAACGCTAAGTACAGAGTAGACCAAATTAGTTTCCTCAACCCATGATATTCCGCGGCGTTTCAATAATTGCACTTTACCGAACTCAAAAAATATGCCCGTAATACGAGTTTTGAAAGAAATTTTCGACGAATCGTAAAGTGACTAGAATCGAGTGTCTAGCGTCCGCAACAAAAGTGACCATTTGAACGGGTTACTTTGATTTCACGGCCATGAATCTCGCTAGCGACATCGCCGTCGCGGCACGGCTTCACCATTCTCAGCAGCACAGAGTTGTTTGGAAGCCATCATGAGGTCATTCATCATCTACATCTGCGTGGAAATTTTGCTGGACTCCCTTGGAGCAGTCGCGTGCTCACAATACTTTATATAGAATGAAGTAGCCCCCGAAAACGTCTGACTTTGGTGCCAGACAAGAACCATGAGTTAACGTTGCTTCAAGCTTGCACGGTAAATTTGTGTGTCGCAATGACAAATCAAAAACCGAGCAATAAATATGTATATATAAAGGGTGGTTAAATTGTAAGGGCCGATTTTGAATGTGAACCAAACCTAAACGTCAATTTTTTTTCTGCATTTAATTTGACATTTCTCTATTTCAGACTAACTCAATTTGAATCATGGTAAGATACACAATCGAGCAACACGTTAAAGTTATTCAGGCTTATTACGAACCTAATTTGCGTTTTATTCGAAATCAACACCGGCACTTCAAATTGAACCACCCTATAGAAAGAAGTGCTAAACAGACTTCAGGGG
The DNA here is from genome assembly GCA_014899125.1 of Orchestia grillus. Classification (NCBI taxonomy): domain Eukaryota; kingdom Metazoa; phylum Arthropoda; class Malacostraca; order Amphipoda; family Talitridae; genus Orchestia; species Orchestia grillus. Next base: position 9,214 of record VOMN01118753.1, on the reverse strand, counting down.
ACTAACAGAAATCCCAGCTGGACCCTCCTCGTGAGTCACTGCTGAGCTCGCACCACGCTCACTCGTGTATATAGGATACCATTCTGGCAACCAGACGGTCTCGCAAGTTCGTCACCGGGAAAAGTGACGGACCCACACGCATGGTCGAGGTTGCGCCTCGAAGACGACCATCGGGGCAAGAGATCCGCCAGCATCGATGGTCTATGGTAACCTAGAACGGCCGAATTATTCACGTGACCACACGTGGCACAAGGATATGTATGATGCCACAGCACAGAGCAACATAACAAACTCAACAGCACGAAGGCTTGAGTAGGTGACTCACTCTCATTGTGACACACGTGAGTGCGCAGGCAATCATATGGTGCTGCCCAGATTTCCAACTTTCCGACGTCACTATCAGTTGTATGGCACTGGTACATTTGTACCGGAGGTTATTATGGGGCAGGTACGAGAGTGCTGGACTTGCTCTCAGTGCGCTCCAAATGAACGTTTGAGCTCAGCCTACGCGTCTCTACTGCAAACACGAGAACGCTAAGGCGGTGGAGTCGATGGGCCCTTCATACGATCAGTCAAAGTGTGAAGACAGTGTCGGTAGACACCCAAATATGGGAGCCGAATGTCAACTCATGAGTTTAAAAACGATAACTTCTAAGAAAGAAAAGCATTCCAATCCAGAATCAGACTCGAATCATTCTCGAGTCTGGTCGGAAGTGAAGGGACTGTCGCTCAACAATTGAGAGCAATGTTAGCATCTGATGCCCATACTTGGGTGTCATGCGACACAGTCTTCAGATTTTGAGGGGTCGTGTGGAGGGGTCTTGAGGCTCAAGTCTCCGGTGCTAACGGCGGCCAACAGAGGGGTCCAGCGTGGGACTGCTGGTCCCCTGGACCCCCTCACTTGTCTGACGTCAGAGGACGCGCACCTCGCCCGCACCTCCGAGGGCCAACACTGCTGGGCGCGGCGGAATTTAAGTTTTACCTCCTCCTAGATTAAACTGATTATTCTTCATTTCTTCCTAACTAAACAAAATGACAAAAAATGTAGTGCTAAAACTTGGTGGTTATTGTGGTCAGGTCAATGAACTTTTGAATTTGCCTTTCTTCAACACACTAGATACCAGTAATACATATAAGTAAAATGGAAAAAGTAAAGTTTCGTTAGAATAATGGGCGATTTCTGTGGTTTGAGATAAAAGGAGCTTCAAAATAACCCTTAATTTCTGTGCACAGGAATGCCACAACATGGCGTCGTCACTACACAACTTCACCTCAAACTTGGACGGAATTTTAGAAGTACCAGGCCTAGCGCAGCTGTGACGATTGTAACTCGCCATAGCACAGCGTTGCTTTCAGGTGACAGTCCATGGAAATCTCTGCGTTAACGCAGTAAATTTTTAAAATGATTGCTTAAGAATTACTCGAAATGGAAATAGAAATAACAATGATTGAAAACGCACAATTTTACGTGATTTTTTTAACAAGACAACCATCATTTCAGCCCCCCCCCTAAGCACTAGTGTTAATGCAAACTATTTGCCTTTAAATTTCGATAAAAATTCGTGCCGTACAGAGTTAAATGTGATCGGAGAATGAAACAACGTACGTATAGACTATAGAAGATGAGTGAAAAGGCTACATTCATTAAGATAAGGACCCATCGTTTCGTTTCACTCTGCCGCTACATACGGCAACATCACAGCACATCACTACACATGGCGACATAATAGCACATCAAGCCTTTCGCATCTCCTGGGTCACAGGGACCCCACAGACATGGTCAGATCTACTACCGGCCTTCATTTGTCCAATATGTATCAAATCCGATATTTAAACGTACAACAATCATTACAGTATTATTATGCCTCAGCCAAAACCACATGTGCGCACGTACGAGTTTGTATCTTGCAGTCAAATTTTCGTTTTGGATACATGAATGAATCAATTAGGCGAATGCCGACTTGGAAAAGTTTAGGCAAGTGCGCTAACTAAACTAAGTCCTGACACCGAGTCACACAGGGGTGCAAAGGGTAAAGCTATTACTCTGACCTTTCGTATGATCTAAATATTTCGTTGCACGCACTTAATTTTTAAAATCTATTGAGGTAAACTTTGCTCACTGAGACATCACAGATTGTGAGGAATTCGATATCATTCTAAACTAAGTTTTGTCAGCTTGTCTCGCAAACATCTACGTTGTAAGACAGTCCTCTACTATCCCGGTGTCTCGAACTAAGCGAAGTTAAAACTATTGACTCCACCAACGAAGTGGACTGCTAAGTACCGAAGAAAATATACGGAGAATGACCCTTAAATTATATTTGAAATTGCAGTCGGTGTTGATAGTCGACATAAAGTGAACTCCACTCGGTAGGCTAGTGCTTCACTTCACTAACACACTATTCTTTTGTACACACTTCTATATGCTAGTTTCTCGGGTGATGTTTCTTTGCTGCACGAACACATTTAGATAGGTGAGCTTTAAATGACATCTGCCCTCCTGACTGCAACCGCATTCGAACGCTGCTAATGAAACACGGCTGCACTCTCACGTCCACTCACTAGTACAGGTAACCCAACACTGACAGCTGCAAGTGCAGCAAGCTAGCAGGCTAGCAGCAGCAGCCGCCGATCCGAGGGTCCGCGTCTCATGTGTGAGCCAGCCCTGCAATTCTCTTCTACGTCCCTCTCTCCCTCTGTCTCCCTCTCCCGTTTTAAATTTTCTATTCTTTATTCATGTACTGGTGAAAGAACTATGTTAGACAATAAAGGCGAGTCTGCAACATAATTTTGGCCTTTTAATAAGCTGACATATGAAATATCATCAAGTATACGTAGAGTCAAACACTTAGGATCAACGAGTTTATTTTGACAACCAAGAGGCGTTCTTGACGAGGATAAATAAAATTCAGACGAATAAAAATCTTCATAACGCGTGTCCGCACGGGTATTAGAATATTAACTTGAGATGCAACGGACTGCGTTACCGTCAACTCGCCGGGAAACTTTCTATAACTTTTACAACAGATGAGATTGCAGTCCTTCTTGCCACCTCCGCCACGGCTGATGAGATACGAAGCTTTTATCATATACTAGACAACACGTGACCCGTTGGGTCAAATAAAATTTATCAAAATCAAACCGTATCCAGAAATATATCCTATGCAATTAAGTCGGTATCCACAAAACAGGATTAAACGAAGAGTATAAATTTCGAATATCTCAGATCCGCCAGACAAACGTGTGCACGGTTTCAAGCAAACAAATAAGCAAGACGACCAGAGTTTTAGTATTATACTAGACTAGATAGATAGATAGATAGATACATAGATTAGTAGACAATTCCCGCCAAAAATACCGGGACTAATGATGTTAATTTCTTCCGATGCCCTCTAATGTGCGGTAAATCTGATATGAAATATTGTTATTTGCAGTGTCACTGATACGGACTGCCTTTTCTGACAGCCTCGCTAATTAATATAAATACAGTCCCTATAATTTTCTCCTATCTAAATCCTTAAGAGAGTGACAGACGGACGGACTGACCAAGCAGGCAAGCGACACTGAGCTATTATAGTATAGTGGGATGATATGAGGCATAAAAGAGTGAATTATGTAGCAGCCTAATTCAAGACATTACTACACCAGCGGCGCTTAACCACAGATCGCATACATAGAGTAATTGATGTAATTGTTCTGTGGCTTAACTCAAGGCATTAATTTCCCTTGGCATCAACTTAGCGGCCGCGGCGAGTCGCACAAATGGACATGCAAGCGTTTCCTCTCCCCTCTTCATAGAGCACGAGTTGAAAGTAGTAACTACAATGTAGATCAAGTGCATAGTACTTCATGGACTTCCGAAGCGAAAATTGTTTAAAAATGGGTCTGAGACTTACAAAATAAGGCTTCGGATAATTGTAAATGAGATGGCTAATTGGCACAAAAACAAGAAGTTTTCGAGCGCTTTATTATGTGGCGAGGATTTAAAATTTAGTGGCATTTCAGGGGCCCAAGTCGGCCACCACTAAGTCGTGTTGCTGCACGTGCTGCAGCTGGCAGAGGAGGGAAGGTTTTGTGTTGTTGCTGGGTATTGTTTTGGTGCTGGGTATTGTTTTGGTGCTGGGTATTGTTTTGGTGTTGGGCATTGTTTAAGTGTTGGGTTTTATTTTGGTGCTGGGTATTGTTTTGGTGCTGGGTATTGTTTTGGTGCTGGGTTTTCTTTTCATGTTTTTTTTTAAAGCTGGGGCTCAAGAAATGTGATCCACGCCTGGAAGACGTCAACGCGCGCATCTCTAACGCCTGTCTGCCCTGAACGCCACTCAACACAGCCACTTCCTAACTCAATTCCTCACGCAGCTGAGAGGACCAAAAGTGTTAGTGTTTATTTCACTCACATGTTTATTAGGTTCGCGTGAAGGCGACGCGACATGATTAAAGACATGGCTCTCACACGGACCGAGTCTTACTGTTACACGGGAGCATGTTCATATAATTGTCTCAAATTTTGATCCGTAAGCACAGATATCACAGCCGTATAGCTGACTATCGACAGGCTTCGAAAAGGTTAGAAAGGAAATTTATTGGTAGGAAAAGCTGGTGACGGTAGCAAAACTTGGCAGCGAAACTTCTGACGGTCATTGGTTGGGAAACATTTGGAGCGAACCTTCTGACGGTCGGCTTCTTCCCCAGCCGACGGCCTGGGCACGAAGGTGAGAAGTTCTGCCTCCTCAGCCCCGGGACTCGTCAGCTGGCCGTGGGGGGGCTACGTAGAGCGAGGGAAATTGAGCCACACATTTCTATGAGGTAGCACACCAGTGTAGCCCAGGCAGGGGTACCCTAGCTTCTTCCAAGGATTACGAGAAATGTTACGGGACGTGAGGGCAAACTGTCACGAATGGGAATCGCAACCTTTTCTCGGTTGGAAATGAAAGAGAAAGTTGCATATTTCACGCACTAACCAATAGGGAGACCCGTCATGGCGAATATCATGTATATGATCATCACACGAGTCCTTCAAGAGGCCGCACACAGCTATTCCAGGAAGGTGGGGTATAAACATAGTATAGATGAAAATAATATATACGACATCTGTAAATTTAATTAGTAAATTACACTTTTTGTCATCCGAATTAGTTATTCGTCCATTGAAATAAATAGAATTTTACTAACGTAAGACATCTTCAGTTGAAGGCTGACCCTTGGGTCGGTCTGTCCAGTAAATCCTGCATTGACCAAATGTTTGGAAAGTATCCGACCTCGTAAACTTGTGGTCCTTAACCTTTTTACTCACGCACACCCATGAAAATGTTACTGATCTCCGCAACTCGGGGAAATCTAACCTTGTACCCTTAAGACTGAAAAAGAAACTGTTATCAGAATGGAAATGAGGCCAATTTGTTCAACACACTCAAACATTTGCACTTCAGCATCAGCATAATTCTTTCACTTCTCGCGCCCCCTGCAATGCCATCTCACATCTCTACAAGCATCTGCGGTGAAGGAACCCTGCTAAAAACTATGCAGAATTGTTTCCCGTCAAAGGTACGCTATGTAATAGAGTTGGGATGCTTGCTGCTAATGGTCACCGCTGCAGAAAGTTCATAAGCTATGGGCTTCGTGCGGCTAATTAATTAATGCAAATGGCAGACCGAGAAAAATTTACAAAGCAAATGTGATAAATTGCTCCACGGAGGATGGGAAATGTTGCCTCCGTTAGGGCGAGACCGAGACCTGCAGCGAGGCCGAGACCCTCCTTCATTATGTTGACCGGCCTGAGGGCGGCCCTGCCCGGCAACCCGCTTCATCAGCTCCGAAAAAATACTTTGGTAATAGTGCTGTTTTTGTTGACCTTTTTGGAGCTTTTTAAGCATGTGCAGCGCAAACTGAACTCTGATTTGACTGCAGTTTGAGCTGATGTTGCTCTAACAAACTGTAGCTCTGATTCTCGGGATAGATTGTATTTTATTGAATGCGGTGTGTTTATTCATTCTGGGTGAATGAGTTTTATTTTTGGAAAGGATATGAGATGCTTTGTTATTCAGACATTACAAAGGAGAATAATGACTAGAATATTGTGAATTACTTGAGCCACTCATAATATATTGCACCAAGGTTTTGAAGTAATTCTAGTAGTTGCGATACCTGACTCCAAATAGTTTGGAGCATACATTTTATTAAATATCTTATTCAACTGTTGTTTAAAATTTCCAATGCTGACTGATGCTACTGAACAAATGTTAGTGCAGCAAAAGCAGCAGAATCGCGCTCCTCGAGAGGCCGTACGAGTGCGACTCACCCACCCTTTGTTCACCGAATGCTGAGGGAATTCATCGAACCGATGCCTAGACGCCAAATGTTGATTTCATTTGTCATCTGATCGCGTTATTTACGTGCTTAGGAATGAACAAAGCGGCTTAGAAGCGTAATGATCTGGGGATGTCCCTCTTGAGCTGCTGTTAAAAATCGGCGCAGTTGCGCAAGTAACTTTAGGCAGTTCTTCGCAGCGATGGTAGTTTTTGGCATAATCTTACAGTTTTGCGCAGAGTATCTCTTCTAGCGAAGAATTGGCTAGTGGCCGCTTGCAGATCTCGGCAGTAATAGCGCTCGGGAGCAACGTTCGTACATAAAGCGGTATTAGCGATCGCGCCACTGCGCTGTTGGCCTGTAAACGCCGCGATGAACGCCAAGAAACTACCTAAAAAACTTGGTCGATTTTTAACAGGGAAGATGTGCAGCCCGCTGTAGCTACAAAATGACGTCACGTGATTTGGTGCAAGTCCATGATAGCCAAGTTCATCCCTCAGTCCAGTTGCTTTCTAATAGGGAAAAAAAAATTCAGGGGAATAATACTCCCCATATTGTAATGATATCGTTTGAGTAGTTCACAGAACACGAGAGAACATTTCATCACAGGGCATTACTCTAAAATCTTCAGATTTAAATCTATTTAAAAATGTATAAGACGAGCCGGAAAGGGAATGAATAATCGCCTGTATCGTCAACGTCAATTTTTCTAATATTTAAGCTGGATTATGGGATTGTAAGCTGAATTAAATGTATGTAGAGTCACTTCAAAAACTTCCATGTATCATTAATGTCAAGTACGCCGAGAGCTACAGACATGCTGTATGGAAAATGATCCCAATATTCAATTAACAGCAATTTATCATTCTCACTCTATGTATCGAGTTCGCCATAAAGATTTGCTCATCAAGAACTTTCGAGTAGCGAGAAAACTCAGAAAAGACAAAAAAAATAGATAAAAAGATTCAGAGTATATTTAACAATGAAATGGAACCGTTAAACTTACGAGTGGCCTCCATCAACTCACACCACAGACTCTTGATTTAGTTACGAGAAAAGAGCAACGCGGCTTCACGGGACTCAGTCCAAGACATGGTAATGCTATGATGGCGACTTGAAACATTTGTTTGATTAAAAAAAGACATCCCGCTCCAATGTAGCACACATCTAAGTCTATCAGGATGAAGTCTGGGCTTGAAGGTGGCTATAGGTCTTCATCGAAAACTCCTGTCATATTTACTTTGCCCCATTTTTGAACCACATTCAAGTTGTGAGCTGGTGCTCCGCCTTGTATGAACTCATACTAATTTAAAAAAATATATTTGTTCGCCAAGGTACACATTTTCTTCGAGCAGTCTCGTTGAGTTTGATTTTTAGTTATTTTCGCGAGTGTAATATTTAAATGCCAAGAGCTATTTGAACGGCGCTAGGGTTATTTTATTTTGAATGGTAGCACTCATGTTAATTAAATTCATTAGCGGTATGAAGTGACCGAAATTATATTTTCTTTTACTGTGTTGATTCGGTGTCAAATTACGTTATGGGATATTTCACACATTATGTTTAATATAAATGTAATCGGTGTATTCATGGCAATAATTATATTTATCAAGGAGGGTGCCAAAAAGTTATGCACTGACTCAGTGCGTTGCGGAGAATTTACTCAGCGATTTCAACTAGTTTTGAAATGTTATAACAAACTGTTCGACTTGAACTTAAGAACAATGCATCGGAAATATTTCTTCAACATTGGCGTCTAGACGAAGTGAGGATCAAATTGTGGCCTTGAACTAAAAGGGTGTCAGCAACAAAGGATTTCATTTAGCAAGTACAATAAGTCAAATAAGAAGTCGTAACGCTACGAGTAACTAACATTTTTTGCTATTAAACAAATTTCGGAAAACCTTGGAGAATTGTGAGACCTAGATTAAGAAATGGCGAAATCAAACACATTAGTTAATATTTAGAGAACAACAATTTATTTGAAAATGTTCAATTAGCAATTGAAATAAAAATAAAGGGTGGCAAATAAGTATTGGTAACAAAAGTTTGAAATCCTCGAATGACTTAATTATTCAGTACCACCAGCATAGTTAAAACGAACGACATTTAGTTCTTCCATTTCCTAGAAAACACCAAAACCGTCTACGTAGTTTGATAGATGGATTGACCGGCTTGTTTTCAGTGAGGTAACCACACACTGCCCAAGTAACAAGTCTCAGAACTCTTACGATACCAAAATCCAAGAAACACATTGTTCGAGTGAGGAGTATGATTATGAAGGAAAACAAGGCTGGTACCGGTTACAGGAAAATTTCTAGGAAATTTTCTATTCCTATTAGCACTGTACAGGCCACTATAAGTAACGGAAATCTAAAGGTATTGTGGTGAATAAAGCTATATCAGGGGCTCCAAGTAAACTATCACAATGAGATTGCTCTAAAATTGTCACAATGGTGAAGAATGACCCTGATATGTCGCCGAGAATTAGCAGAACATTTGTCATCAGCAAGGGTGAACGTATCGAAGCAAATCATTAGAAATGTTCTGTGTAAAAAAAACTTGAACAATCGGGCTGCTTTAAAAGTCCCACAGCTGAAAAAAGAACATGTTTCGTCTCGATTGCAATATACAGTACAAACGCTCTCATCAATGAAGGGGATGACTATTTTTGTAATACTAGTAGAGGCACCCCGCCAAAAATGGCAGACAAATGATGTTAATTTCTTAAGATGCCCTCTGATTTAAAATAAATATGGCATAAAATATTGTTATCTGCAGTATCACTGATAATGACTACATTGTTTAACAGTCTCGCTGATTGGTTAATAATAATAATAATAATGATAATAATAATAATAATAATAATAACCCCTACTCAGTCATGGTAACTGGGCTACCGGAAGCTGTT